>JANHFX010008190.1:41087-51460 GCA_027560015.1 Chloroceryle amazona
ACAGAGCTCTGAGCACCCTGCTCTAGTTGAGGATGTCCCTGCTCTCAGCAGGGGGGTTGGACTGGATGACCTCCAGATGTGCCTCCCAACCCAGACATTTCTATGTTTCTCCAAGGTAACATTTAACACGACTGAAGAGAAGTCACCAAAGCTCTTATTTTCTGGAAGTTTTACAGGACCATGTTTCAATATAATGGACTATCCTGAGCAGTTTCTCCCATTGTATTAATAGAAACAAGCTTTTCATTAGCCTCCAGCCTTTATTCCTGTTGATTCACTCTATTTTGTTTCTTGAACAGACTTACTACATGTTTTATAAGAAAAAAACCCAAAACATCTCATGTTCCAGCATACAGAGCTACCCTGACCCTTATCATCATCTGTCCCTATCCAATGCCGTAAAACATCTGGAAGGGTTATCTGCTCGCTCCCCATCTTAAGTCTGAGCTCAGATCCAAAAACGACATCCTTCTCAGGGCAGTAAGGCGCCTTGTCATCACTGTTAATTTTCCCAAAAGTCATATTTTCTGTGGAGCAGGCCAAAACAGAGACACCACACCTATTTCCACTTGTAGGGATTAGAGCCAAAACACTAAACTACTCTGATCTCTTGCGTGTGATGGGCTGCACAATTATAGCACTGTGTGAAGTCCAATGGCTTTGGTTTTGGCTAAAGCATATCTTTTGAATGAGGAGTCAGGCTTGATCTGGAGGCATGAAAATACAGGGAATCCCCGGTGGTGGTAATTTGTTCCAGTTGTCATCACCCCCACTGCTTGTATTTTTGTTTCATTTCAAAGAAGTATCTTCCCACCTCCAACTTGTAGGGCTACCTCCTTCTGCCTCTTATCAAAAATGCCCTTTAGTGACAGTGATCCATTAAAGCACTTTGTGTCTCCAGCTAGGCTTTCTACCTTTCTTTTTTATTCATGTTTCCTTCCAAGTAAGAAAAACATTTGGTTCAATTTAAGCCTCTCACTCTGCAATCCAGTCCCCTGGGTAAGACTCATCATGGGGGAAATGCCCGGTAAGACCTGCAGCTTCCCCCCACCAAACATGAGGAGCTCAGTAGTAGCTCCCTCCCATATGTTCTGCCTTGCAACCAGTGGCCCTCAAAGTGACCCCACCAGGAGCTGCCTGTGGTCGCTAGCCCCAGGAGACCTTTTGCCTTGACCTTTGCATGACCAGCCTGGCCCTGAGCTACTGAGTTTCTCCAAGGCTGTCCAGATCCCAGGCTTGATGAGGCTCTGAGCAGCCTGACCTAGTTAGAGATGTCCCTGCTTATTGCAGGAGGGGTTGGACTAGATGACCATTGGAGGTCACTTCCAACCCAATACATTCTATGATTCTACAGTTCTGTTATTCTACCCCAGGTGCTGTCTCCAGCATGAGAAGATTGGGCTTTTGGGGTCCCTGTGTCAAGGTGGGTGCCCATCAATGCTTGAATGCCTGCGGACCTGTCCAACTGCCAGCCCATTGCAGCAAGCCCAGAAGCTGGTTCTACGCTTTTTTCCCTAACATCTGCTCTTTGGCAGCATTCTTGTCATCTCACTCCTGTTACCCTTTCTGGAGCCACTGCTCTCCAAGCAAAACACACAGGGCTTTTTGTTCCCACCATACTCTTAACTGCATTGACGTTCACTTTCTGCAAGTGGTCCCAGCTTACGCTGTGATCCAGCTTGCTCTCACGTCTGCCCGCTACTCATCATTAACTATGCATTAAGTCTTGTGTTCCTTTGGAAACCTTGCAAAGTTTGTGGCCACAGCTGGGAGGCCAAAGAAGGGTCTCCCACAAAGCTGTATGCCATTTTCAGACAGTACTTTATGTACGTATATTTTCAGTTGGTAATATTATGGAGCAGCTAAACAGTTTAGTACCTAATGAAATAACGATTGAAAAATGAAGTGCTCTTTTGTCCTCTGGCTTCTGTCCATGTACAGCAAAATTTTGACCTGAGTTTACTCATGCACCTTGGCAGAACATGTGGAGGAAATTTCTGTAAGTGCCTTTAACTTTTCTTTAACTAAGCTCTCAACAAAACAAGGAGTGGAAGACAGGAAAACCTGCATGAAAAAATTGGACAACCCTTACAATCTCTACAGGAGTGTAACAGTTTCACTGGGCATATTCTCTCTCACCTTCTGATACAGAGCTTACCAGGACATTTATCAAGCAGTTCACTCTGGTTTAGGGTTGCATTTGAAATTTGCACAAACTGTGCAACAGCATTTTCTAATTTCTAATTTTTTTTACCTTGCCGGTAAAAAAATAGTATTCCTGTAACAGGATGGGAAGGACCTGAATTCATTTATTCACCTTAGAAACATTCTGGAATGTTTTTGTTTTCATAGTATTACAGAAGGTCTTACCTGAGCTATTTAAATAGAGTCATGTATTATTCCAGTGATCAAACAGGACACCTCTTTTCTTGTGGATTGAGACAGAAGTTCAGAACAAAAAGAGCATGAAAAGCAGGGAAAACCATTAGTCCCTTCCATGCAAAGGCTACCTCTTATTTGCCCAAAGCTTTCTTCCTCGTGGAGGCTGCAGTACAATTCAGACTACCAGGAGGTGATGTTTGAAGCTTAGCAAACAAAATGCATCCTTCATTAAAAAAGAAGGTTCTGCTGAAATTGAAAGCTTTTTCTCTGCTTTTCATGGCTCTGTTTGTAGTGTATGTCATGTATGCCTTTAACTGCAGATGATGTTTTTCAGTATTTCCAACTCTGCTTTTCAGGAGTATATAGTTCAGCAGTGGAAAAAGTCATCCTGGGCTGAAATTTGGCATACGAGGAACAAGCCAATAAATAAACTTCTAAGTCAAATAAAACTCCCAAGAAACAGACATTTTTTTAGAAAATATTTTTACTCTTAATAGATGAAAAACATTTTTCAGCCTATTATTTCTAAGTTTGGAGCAGTACAGGGCTCTGCCTGTGGAGTCTGAATGCACAAGACAGAGCCATTTTGAAGTTTATTGGATTTTGCTTAAATAGGTTACAGTGCTATGTGTTAATTTTTTAATCCAGAGTTTCCACTGAGCTGCCACTTTGACTGCTTCACCTGCTCTTCTGTTTTGTGCTTTTAGCTTGACCTGGAAGAAATGACATTTTCCAGCTCCCTGGTTGAGCAATGCACCCATTGCACGTAACGCTGTGGAAGGCAGCGACGTTACACTTGTGCCACTGGAACTGTGATAAGGAACAAGAGCGTTTGGTGTTGAAAACACTTGACACTTGCATTGAGCAAATAAATTATAGTGTCGCCACACTTTGGTTGAAAGACTGTGGGTCAAGAGTGTGATGTATTTCTCTGCTGGAGTTCAAAAGAACAGCTGCGGTGTATGGCATAAATAACAGGGCATATTTACTTCCTTGGGAGTGAAAAAGCAAGATGTAGTGACCCTGAAGTTAAATATTGACCCCAGATTTGCTTCAGTCATTTGTTTTTGCTTAAAGGACCAATAAATCCCAGTATTTGGCAAAAAAATAAGAGTTGAAAAGCGAATGCAGGCCTGACACAAATGTGTGCAATTCTATTAACTTGATAAATGTTTGGCATCTTTTACAATAAGTACAGAAAGGGACCATTTTCCTCATATTTTGCATGGTAATTCCAAATAGGAAAACCTGATTTCCCATTATTTGTGGACTTCAACATTTTTGAAAATGTTAACAGTATGATAAAGTTACAAGTCTAGAAGAAAATTGGAAATTAATGAAAAAGTTACAGGGCAGATATTTAGGTTGCAGTTGAAAGTCTTTGGAATTAGCTTCTAGAAGAATGATTTTTCAAAATAATAATAAAAAAAAATTGCACTTCTTTCCTGTCTGAGTTCACTCAGTTCCCTTCTTTCCTGAACTGTTGCCCTCCAAAGAAGTAAACATTGCTTTCATTTACCTTGGGATTGTTTTCACTGCAACACAAGCTAAGATTTGGCTTTGGTTTTTATTATTGCATAGGACTGTAACTTTCTCAGAAACCTTTCAGAATATATCTACATATCAACTAGGGAAAGAAAACCACAAATCTCCCTCACAACTTCTCTAAGATCAAGTTTACAAATTTCCCTTGTAGCTATAGATTTGTATTATGCCTTCTGCCTCTCAATTAAAATGTCATTTAGTGTGTGGGATTTTCTCTCCATGAAAGCACGTAAAGTTGGTTGTGAAAACTTCTTTAATTTAGTCTTCTGGGTAAGAACAGGAATTCAGTGTAAGCCCCTCACTGTAAACCTCAGTGCCCCAATACGACTTGTAGCAATGAGCCTGAAACAGCTGGTAAGACCTGAGTCCTCCGTATGCAGATGTGGAATGACAGAAGGCACTCGTGGCAGCTCCCTCCCCTACATGCTACTCTGGAGCTGGAGACCCCAAAACTCCATGGCTCCTTTAAAAATATTTTGGAAATACTTCATTTTTCCATAATTTTGTAAGATAGCAAGAAAAGGACTCATGCAAGGAGCTAAGGAAGATGATGATGATGATTATTGCAGATATTATTAATGTTATAACTGTGGCAACATGTTTAATGCTTTGTTAGGGGGTGGTCCCATGAACTTCTCAAGATATAAAAAATGACAGGTTGTTACATAGGTACACACTACAGATTTTGTAGGATAATGCTCTTAATGGCTTTGTCAACTTCTGCATTTCCATGATTGCAGCAGAGTTCTCATCTACTTAACACGGAGATTGCGTCGAGTAGGAAGGCAGTGGGCAGATGGGACCTAGGCAGGTACTATGCTCGTTGTACTCCTGGCTAGTTACTTGTCTTGGCCGTGACTGTAGTACTCTGGATGCCATTCTGCATAGATTTTCTTCACCTGTAACAAGCAGATTTAATTCAGCAGTTTTCAGTGTTTGTCAAGACAGTGTAAAGTTGCTTATTGCTTTATTAGGAGGGAAAATGTGAGTTGCATTGATCAGCTGGACTTCTGCTTCTGCACAGGAAACTTCTTGTAGTAATTTACGGAATAAAAATTTCTTCTCTAGATTACAGGTGAATATTAAGCAGGGAAAAAAAAAAATTACAGAAATTGTGATGGTATTAGGTGGAATCAAAATCCATTTATCAGGGCTGCTTGCTCCTTACATTGCACAGCCATTGCATATTGGCACAACCATGTGAGAAATGTTCTGACTGCCCGAGGAATTCATTCTAAGTCTGCTTTTTATCCAGGAAATTGGGTGTTAGTGAGGAGTGTATGAGGCAGGACATGGGGAGAGCTCAGGATTTGGAGATACTGCAGGACACAGAGAAGACAGGAGAGATGGAAAAGTGGAGAACAGAATGAGACAGCTGAAATGTGCTATCTGCATTGGGTCACAGTCCTTCCTCTTAGCCTAGAGATCCACCTTCACAGATGAAAACATCCATTTTGAAAAGATAAGAATCAGGAAAAGAGGCAGAGACTGAATTGGGCTGGGGGAGGTTGGTTAGGTTGGAGGATCGTAACAGGATTTATTGTCCCTGCTGTAAAGCCTGCAGAATTTCTGAGGAAAAATCTCTACAGTTAGCAAGTGGGTTTAGAAGGGCAGTGAGGTGAAAAGTAAATCTCAGCCCTGCCAGCCCCCGTCCTTTGGAGGTAATTTAGTGCTGTGTCTTGATTTGGCTGAGAGGAGCCATGTTTATGCCTGGACATAATTTCTATTCTGTAGTTGAACACTGTAGCCTCAGGACATGATGAATGAATTTAGAGTCAGTGGATTTGTGACCATGAGCTGTGCTCAATGCAGGGATCTGTTCTTCTCTGTTCTTCTCTGTTCGGTGTTGGAGTCTCGGCAGCCAGTCTCAGTATCCTTATGGAAAAGGCTAGTCAGAAGGGGCAATTTGCACTCACAGCCATAATTAAATGAGTAGAGCAGCCTTCCATATCCATACCGTGTCTTCTGCAGTCACTTTCTTCTGTGAGGTCCTACTGCATTCTTCCTCTTCATTTTTGAGGTCATTTTCCAAATAAGGGCCGCTAAGTTCCTTGCACTGTAAATGTAACTGCTAAGTACCCAGCAGAAAGAGAAATACCTTCTTTCACATGTACATAAGTATTTTAAATCCCAGATAATGTCCTCGGATAGACTTTTCAGTTGGAAAACAAGCAAATCTTATATTAGAATGCTTTTTAATGAAGGTAACAGGAGCCTTACCACTAAATCCAGTGAAGGATGGATAAAGGTCTATATCTTAATTTGAGGCATCACATCTTGATTTCAGCTGGATTTCATTGCAGCATTCCAGATGGAACATGTAACAAAGCCTGTAGATACAGATACCTCTGCATTTAAATGGTAACAAATCACAGTCTTTTCTGCATGAAGCTGAGCATACTTAGTCATAGCCTGCAGGGAATTATTTTTTTCCTGCTGAAAGCCTCAGCAAAAGTAGCTCTGTATTTTTCCCTAACAGAAAAAGTGAGATGCAGTTCATAGAATCATAGACTACCAAGTTGGAAGGGACCTCAAAGATCATCTAGTCCATCCTCTTAAGGTAAACTGTAATGTACATAGTTTAAAGGAGCTGGCCCAGCACCCTGCCACGCTGAGCCTGAAAACTGCCCAGTGTTGGGGACTCCACCACTTCCCAGGGGAGATGATTCCAATGTCTAATTGTTCTCGTGGTGAAAAATTGTCTGCTGGAGTCGAATCAAAATCTCCCCAGGAGTAATTTGTACCCATTGCCCCTTGTCTTTTCCCTGTGACTCCTTGTAAAAAGGGAGTCTCCATCTTCTTGGTCACCACCTTTTATGGACTGGTACATGGTAATAAGGTCTCCCCTGATCCTTCACTTCTCAAGGATGAACAAAGCCATTTTTCTCAGGCTTTCTTCCTATGGTTGGTCTTCCGGTCCTCTCATCATCCTCATGGCCCTTGTCTGGACTCTCTCCAACCTGTTTGCATTTTTTGGGTATAGCGAGGACCAAAACTGAACTCAGTACTTAAGGTGTGGTCTGACCAGCACCGAGTGGGATAATGACTCTTTGTCTCTGCTGGTGATGCCCTTGTTCATGTAATCCCACATCCCATCGGCTTTTTTTGCTGCTGCAGCACACTGGTCACTCATGCTGAGAGTGCTGTCCGCCAAGACCCCCAGGACCTTTTCCAGGGCTGGTCTCCAGCCAGGTGGATCGCAGTCTGAGCTGCATGCCTGGGTTAGAGATTCCCAGGTGCAAGACCTTACACTTGTCTCTCTTGAACTTCATAAGGTTCCTGCCATTCCATTCCTACAGCCAGTCCGGGTGTTCCTGGAGGGTAGCTCACCCTTCTGGAGTGAAAGGACTTCAACTTCCACACTCATTTTGGTGTCATCTGCAAAATTCATCAGGATGCTCTTGATCTCAACACCCAAATCACTTATGAAGATATTAAACACTATTGGGCCCAGTATTGATCCCTGGGGGACCCCACTTGTAATTGGGGTTCTTATGCCATCAAATGTGATTGAAACTTTATTTTGTTCTGCTCCATTAGGTAGCAGAGAAAAATCCTGATGGATGAGAAGAGCATGCAGTGTCCTCCAGATGACCTAGTGAAAATTGGTTTAGGTTCATATGTTACAAAAGTTTAAAAGCACTTTGTTAGAAACACGTGGAATTTTATAATCTGCTTATACATGGGCGAGCACATTAGGGGTGCATGTGTGTACCTGCACAGAAACGTCCACAGAACAGAAGGTTGCTGAGTATTCCCATTTAACACACAAGCACGTGAAAAAGTTTCATTTCTGTAGATGTCTGGAATCCCATTTGTGGCAGCATCAGTGAATACTTTGTGAATACGAAGTGACTACATCAGTGAATACAATACATTGCCTCCTTGTGCATGGCTAGAGTCTTCATCTGGTGAGGGTGAGCCTTTCTTGTTCAGTAAAAAAGTGATCCAATGTTTCTAGCATCACCCTTAATGTTAGAAGTTGGAGATGTCAGTAGAACAAAGGGTAAAATCTTCCCGTGCAGAGAATGTTTTTTCCACCTGTGGTCTGGATGACTTCACCATGTCCCTCCCCAGTGAGTCGCTCTGCAGTGCAGGTGTCACTGCTGGCACTAGCAGCTCCTACCACTCTCATAGCCCCAGATGAGATCATATTGCCCTCTGAAGAAATGTATCTCAAAAGCCAGAGTTGTTGTTTTTTTCTACCTACCAGTTCATGTAACAGCCCTAGTAGGGTCACTAACACCTACATACTATGTTACACAAATAGCGAACGTTAGGGGAAATACACTCTTGGAGCATGTTACCTTTTTTCCTCCCTTCAGTCAAAAAGAGTTCAAATTAAGACTAAAAATCATGTATGTTAATCATCAAATTATGGCATCTTAAAGAGGAGCTATGATTCATTAGAAAGCTTGTTTATTTCAGAATGAGGGGCCCAGACTTTGACAGAAATGGCATCACTTCACCATCTGGCATAACTCTGGACAGGTCCCTTCTGTGATTTTGCTAATGCTTTTTTCACTCTGGTTTTAACTAACTCATTGCATGGCTACACTTAGGAGTCTGTTGCTCAAACCACAGATCTGGCTTTGATCTCCCTCTAGATCTGGCCATACATCTTCTTGCGAGTCAGTCTAAACTCTTCTCTGTTGGGATATATCATGGCTGTCTTGCCTCTCATTGAACAGGTTCTTAATTGCTACATTATTTTTATCTTCTTTTAACTGTTCTCGTTCTTCTTTCCCATTCTGAACAGCCTGATTAGATTTTGGGGTTTAGTTCCAGAGACATGCACTGAGTGCTCCCTTGCTTGATTTTCAGTAACTGAGGACGGACACATCTCCCTTTTTCCAGACAGTTATTTAAAAGCTCCAATACTTACTGATTTTTCTTCTGGTTTGAGTTAAGCTCTAGGCATGTCACTAAATCTGTCCATGAGATGTTGGCCCCTCTGGTGGTGTGATCTTCTTATCACATGGCTATGGCTGGACCTTAAACTGTTACAAATTCATTATTTTCCTTAAAATTTACCATGCTGGTCCTTCAGTTCTGTTCATATTTGCCTAACATACAGTGCAGATACTCAGCAGTCTTTGCTTAGCCTGTGTTGTGCTTGGGTTTTTTGTGTCCATCCAATTAAGATATTTAGTGTTTAATCCCAGTAGGACATTATTTGGTAACACTATATAATTAAATGGTGATGGTTGTTGAAGTGTGTAATTAGGATTTCTGACAATTCATTGTGAATCTCTGGTCTACTGTGAAGAAGAACAAAGCAGGAAAGAAAATGCTGACAGGGTTATATAAATAAGTGAGAGATGACTGTCAGGCTGAAAATGAGAGTTCTCCTCTCTTTTAATGAAAGGGTTTGTGTACATTACATAGAATAAAGTGTTTCTTAGGCTGAAAGCTTTCCAGAGATAATAGCATTGGCCCTCTGAGGCTCTTTATTATGTCAGATGTGGGATTTGGATTTATGGGAAGTGGCCACTGCCTTTGACAGACTCGGTCTGGGGAAGGAGAATTTGCCTGGCCACCCCTGCATGCAGAGCTTCAGTCTGCAGCCGGTGGACCATGAAGGGGGGGGATTTCCAAGGTGTCCCAGAGAAAGAAACTCTCAATTTCCACTGAAATATCCAGGGCTCTTGAGACAAAGTGTCCCCCTCCAAATTCAGGGGACATGGTGAGCCCTGCCAGCCCCAAGCCCCAGCCCCAGCATTGCCCCTCAGTGGTGAGAGCAGCTCTTTAGGGGCAGGATTACGGAAAACCCTGTAAATGGTGGATTCTTCTGTTATCGTAAGCCTTGGGGAACAACTCCTCCCCACTTTTCTTTTTTTAACTGTCTAGAAATAGCTGTTCTCCTAAAATGCAAGTTGAAAATCTCTCATAATTATATAGATGCAAGAATCACAGAATAGTTTGGGTTGGGAGGGAACTTAAAGATCATCTAGTCCAGCTTCCCCTGCAATAAGCAGGGACATCTGCAACTAGACCATGTTGCCCAGAGCCCTATCTAACCTGACCCAGAAGGTTTCCAGGGATGGGCCATCTACCGCCTCTCTGGGCAGCCTGGGCCAGGCTCTCACCACCCTCATTGTAAACAATTTCTTCCTTACATCTAGTCTGAATCTACTCTCTTTTAGCTGAAAACCATTACCCCTTGTCCTATCCAACGGGTCCTGATAAAAAGATTGGCCCCATCTTACTTATGAGCCCCTTTAAGCACTGGAAGGCTGCAGTACGATCTCCCTGGAGCTTTCTCTTCTCCAGGCTGAACAGCCCCAACTCCCTCAGCTTTTTCTCACAGGAGAGGGGCTCCAGCCCTCTGATCATTTCTGGGTCCCTCCTCTGGCCCCGCTCCAACAGGTCCCTGTCTCTCCTCTGCGGAGGGGTCCAGAGCTGGCCCAGCACTGCAGGGGGATCTCCCCAGAGCAGAGCAGAGG
>JANHFX010008190.1:51560-71151 GCA_027560015.1 Chloroceryle amazona
GTCCCTGTCTCTCCTCTGCGGAGGGGTCCAGAGCTGGCCCAGCACTGCAGGGGGATCTCCCCAGAGCAGAGCAGAGGAGCAGAATCACCTCCCTTGACCTGCTGGCCATGCTTCTCTTGATACACCCAGGATATGGCTGGGGCTTGATGCAGCTCAGGACACAATTGGCTTTCTGGGCTGTGAGTGCACACTGCCAGCTCACATCCAGCTTTTCATCTACCCCCAAGTCCTTCTCCACAGGGCTGCCCTCAATCCCCTCATCCCCAGCTGGTACTGATACCAGGGGTTGCCATGACCCAGGTGCAGGACCCTGTGCTTGGAAATAAAGGGGCACTGGGTGGAAAAGAAATCTCACAGTGTGAATCTCAGGATAAAGATAAATTCCCAGGCACTGGCACCACTGGCCACGGCAGGAGCTGTGTGGCAATTTTGAGACATAAATTCTCAGAACAGGCTTTTGAGGTGTGTTTTTCTCTCTCCAGAGGATATTTGTCCAAGCTGCCAGCTATGTAACGAGGCAAATGGGTTATGCAGGACACTGTAGAAACCTGTGAGGATGGAGTGGTTTGGGGTTGGTCCATTTATTTATTGATT
This sequence comes from Chloroceryle amazona, assembly GCA_027560015.1. Classification (NCBI taxonomy): domain Eukaryota; kingdom Metazoa; phylum Chordata; class Aves; order Coraciiformes; family Cerylidae; genus Chloroceryle; species Chloroceryle amazona. Next base: position 52,155 of record JANHFX010008190.1, read on the forward strand.
TATGAAAAAAAGAGCTCTGTGTCTTGCAGTGTTTACTTGAAATACAGAGTGGCTGTTCTCTCCTCTGTCTTGCTGCCATGTTTCTTGATTTTCCACCTAGCATAGGAAAGCTGGCACAAGTTAGGTGAGTACATACCTACCACTTAGATTTCAAGCTTTCTTCTGGTTTGTTGTTGGGTTTTTTGTTGCTTCCTAGTAAATAACCTTGTGAAAATAAGCATAAGATACATTTATCCCTACCTGATTACAAAACCAGAAGCAAAACTTGCAAATTACAGAACAAATGGCAGCATTTTTATGCCCAAGGTTATTTCCCAACCAGCACTGTAAAAATCTGAGACTGGAGTTAAGCAGGCTGTAGGAATCCAGCTGCCCACAGGGCAGCACTGCACCTCCTGAGCAGGGGCAGCCAGGGCTTGCGAAGACTGTGAGAATAGGAGGAAGGCTGACACGTTTCCCCTAGGGCCAAGGGTAAAGGAAAGCAAGGCAAGAGGCTGAGCGAGGAGTAAGGTGGTGTGGCAGCAGACACAATGCAGCCATGTTTTGTAATGGACGGTAAAGGTTTGCCTGGTCAAGAGGCTTTCCTTACGAAGCCACGGGGGTGGGTGTGCAGACGTGAGGGAGCTGTGGCAGCAGCACAGCATTCCCAAACCAGGAGCTTCACAACTGCAGCCTAAGGGCTTGGTGCTCTCCTGCAGACAGGTCATACGGTAGCTGTGACATTCTCTTCTTCAGTCACACCCCGGGGAAGGGTTGCCCAACAGAGGTGGAGAGGGGCTGGGGCATCCTGCAGCAGGAATAGGGGTGGCTGCCCAGAGAAGCTCCAGTGTATCCTACACTTTCCATAGCTGCAGCCTTGTGCTTCCATGCCCATCCAGTAACTTGGGTATGAGCATGCAGCTTTATGGAGCTTTATGGAGCTTTATGGAGCTTTATGGAGCTAGGAAAAATGTAAGGTGTCTGCTTACACATAGCTCAAGTTAGAGCCTTTATAGTGTAGGAATATAATCTAAACTGATGGAAGGAGATTTATCTCAGAAGAATAATTAAAAAAAGCCATGAAACCATTCATGGAGGACTACAGGAGTTGTTGTCATGAAGGGCAGGTTAATAACCTGTAACACCACACAGAAAAGAAGACAAAAATCTCACTCTGAATTTTGTAGCTGGGTAGATCCAGTAATCTCAAAGCTGTATAAAGTTTATTGCTGGCAAAGATGTGTCTGCTTTTGATTTGAGTGTTGTAATGTAATGTGCTGGGTTCGTGTCATTGGAAAAGCTTCTCTGTAAAAAACAGACACACACTTATATTTTTCTATATATTTGAATATAAAAATAAGTGTGTGTCTGTACAGGCTCATATGCCTGATTTTTAGAGAGGGGTTCCTTCATAGGATCATCAACTTTTGCTAGTGAGATAGGCACCCACTGGGCGTTTGATGCAACTCTGTATGGTTAAGTACCTCTCAGTGTTTGATTTCTGCCTACGTGCTGAATCATACAACAGATTGGGTTGGAAGGGATGTGCAGATCATTGAGTTCAAACCCTCCTGCAGGGACACCTTCTCATGGCAGGCACATGGTTGGAACTAGATGGACATAGTTTGCTTAGGCCCCATTGAATGTAAGTACTAGATCTACTGTTCATCAGTCTTGAAAACATTAGCTTTGAGAAATTTATCACTTGATGGCTGCAAACTAGGCTTGCATCTTCCTTCAAGGTACGTTCTCTTTTTTCTCATGGGGAAAGTGCCTCTTAACTAATGCATGTATTTTCCTTTCCTGCACCACATTTCTTCAGCCATCTGGCCAGTACATATTTTGTCAGAGTTACAAAGACACCCTTGCATCTTTGTAAATTCTGATCTGCCAGCAGAAATATTGTGAGGCCACCTAAGCTCCTGCAGCAAGAGCCAAGAAATGGACACAGAGGCAAATGCTTTTGGAAGAAATACTGAAGAAAAAAGTGTGCAGATCATATTTGAGTGCTCAAAGATGTGCTCCCGAAGTGTAATGTACTGAAGGAGCTGGACATTTTGTAAAGTGGTTACTCCATGTCAAAGAGCAAAGATAGTTAGTCTCCCATTAAAAAACATGGAATAGCAACAACAATAACAAAATAAAACAAAAAAAACCCCAAAACAACAGCAACAGAAACTATAATGAAAAAAAAACAGCTCCTCCCCCAGCAAAACCTCTGCTGATCTGGAGCCCAGGAAGAATCTGCAGATGTGTACCCCCTGCATGAGAACAAAGTCAATGCAGTGCTATAAAAAAAACCCAACCTACTACAAAGCCTGGCAACAGAGGGATGTCTCACTCACGTGGTTTTTTGTGATCATCTTGGTTTGCAGAGAAGGGGGTCCCCAAAGCATGTGAGCCAGCAGGATCTCTTTGTACTAGGTCGCTCTCTGTTTGGCCAGATGTCTTCCCAACAGTGAGGTAGAAAAAAACAGAGCTCTTATTAAAATAAGTCAGGGAAGGGAATGGAAAAAAGCTTGTGTCCAGCAAAACGAGGCACACTGTGTCCCATCTGATATTTATTAAATGTCGATCAAGTCAGCAGTGAGAAATGCACTTCATGCGGAAGTGACCCTGGCTCCCTCGGGTTGGAAGTTAGTGACAAATGTCTGGGAGCCGACCAGCACTGAAAACATGTTCAGGACCCAGAGAGGAGTGTGCTGCACTGGGAGCAGCAATAGCAAACAGAGAGGAGCTGACTTCAGCCGAGAACCCCCTTCTGCAGGTTTCACATGTGTTCTCTCAATGGAATGGGTCTGTAGGGCCTTTCTCTGGACATTTACAGCTCTCTAGATGAGAGGTCACGCATCTCCTGGAAGACCACTGCATTTTATGTAAGGCATGAAAGCAAGCGGTCGAGTAGGTAAAATTGGACAAGCTTTGTCAAAGTAAAGCCCAAGCACAGGCTACTTCCAGTCTTGACTCTCAGCTTTTGTGATAAACCTGTATGATTTTTGTGCCAACCTGATGGGCTTTGCGTAATCACAGTGAGCATTTGAAATCATCTGCCATCTGTTGTTGCTCACTGTTCTGGCTCTCATGGCTTTTCAGAGCAACCCCTCAATGTAAGTGCAGACCAAACGTGTCTCCTTGTATCAGAACAAGCTTGGGCCTTAAACAGGGTAGTGGGGAAGAGAAACACGGCAAATTGAAGACAGGCTCTGTGCTTGGGGAGGTATGGAGCCCTAATTACACTGTAATTCATCTCTGTGCAGAGAGGGTTGCATTTGTAGCTTTTACCTTTGCTCATGACACAAAAACACATCACAATGAGTCTTCCAGAACACCTCTACCTTCAGTAATTTTTATATGGTTAGTAAACTAGTCAGCTGTAGCCAGCCACAGAGTGAAGAGCCATGCATTTGCAATAAAGATGAAATTTAATAACTCTGAAGGACTTTTCTGTGTCCCATTTCTAGACAAAGGAAAGCAAAGGAGCCTGTGAGAGCTCTGTGGCTTTTTACTTCAGCCCTGGACACGGGGCACGTTACGTTGAGGGTAGTGGGGGTTCGTTGGCAGTCAGATGCAGGTTTAAGCTGGCTGGCAGACAGCACCAGCAGGCAATGCAACACACAGTTCCAGCCCAGCTTGGTTAATGGAATCGCTCTAGTCCCTATGGTCACTTCAGTATGCTGTGTTTATGTTACTGATACCAACAGTGTGGGACTGTTGAAGGGTGGAAAGGTCTGGCTTTTGTTGGCGTGCTGGTCTGATGTCAGTTTGAAATATGCTGAAAGGAAAAGTTCTGAAAAGCCAAAGTGCTGTTTTATTGGACCAGTGTTAGAGAGGAGTGAGGCAAGTGAAACAAGACCGTTATGAAGCACTGGGACGTACATGATGCTGGATGCTGAACTGCAGTATATCCCATGACAACAGTGAAGTTTCAGGCTCATTACCCTACACAGGAAGCCAGAGTACAGTGACAGAAAGCAGGTCATGCCATAAAAGGAGTAATCTTAATACGAGACTGTAATCAAGTGAAATTTTTCTATCTGCAGTTAAAAGTTTTGGATTTACTTCTGCCTTCTTTGTGCTTTGTACCTCTGCAGTCAATCAGTCTTCCAGCTATGGATCTGGTCCTGCTTCCACATTAAAATATGGAGCAGCAAGCTTTCTGTTCCCTCTGTATTTAGAAGGTGAATGTGATGTGCTTTGTGCCCCAGGCTTCTTGTGGGTTTTGATATGTGGGATGTTCAAAGATTTACAGGATTGGAATCTGAATTCAAAACCCTTTGGAGGGGGAACCTTATGTTCGGGGCACAGAAGCTTGGTGAGCCCCCTAGGACTGGCTAACAGCAGCAAAATGGTGCTCCAGGACCCACAAGCACCCACTGTGAAATATTTTCAGCCTCTGAATACCTACTGCAAACCCTTAGAAAACTGCACTTTCCCTCTCCAGCTTTTTCAGCCAGCAGTGCTGTCCCACCAGCAAACTCCCTGAGACTGTCAACCAGACAAAGAAAACCAGCCCGCGCATCAGGGTCCATAAGCAAAGGTGGCTATGGAATTACAGATCCTTCACCTTTTCTGTTGTGGTGCTGGAGTTACCAGCCTTCCAAATGGAAGTTATTAATAAATGGGCTACACAACTGCCCACCCCTGTGCCAGCTCCCTTCCTTCCCACCCGCACTGGCAGTAGACAATCCTTTCCTCTCTGGAGCTTCTGTCCCTGCATTTGTTACAACCCTTTGTCTCAATTTCCCCTACCGTTTCTGTTCCTCAAAAAAGAACCAGATGTTCCCAACAGATCTTATGCCGAAACCCCAAGGAACCCAAATCTCTGACATCACTTTAATCACATGGAAACAGAACATGACATCACAGATGAAAAGTTTAGGAAAAACATGAGGTGACGTAATGAGAAAGCAAGCTGAGCTGCAGGAGGTGGGTTTCTGCCTTAGCCAAGGCTAGTGTGTGTGAAAGAGGCCTGAGGAAAACACATTGTCAAACAGACACTGTATATATCCCCTTCCTGAGTTGCTCCAATATGTTAATTCCTCCTTCAAGTTCCCTGGACTTAAGGTAGTCAATGGAAAATGCTTTTCTTTGAGAGGGAACTACAGCTGACTTACCTCACTGTGTTGGTCACCCACCCTCCCTGAGCCCAGGGAGAGTGGATCATGCTTTTGTCTTAAAAATTGAAAAATAAAAAAAGCTCCCTGCTCCTGATCTGGGAAAAGTCAAATCAGATGTGGGCTGGGCCTAGGAGGAAAGAGGAGTAATAAAAATCTATGGAGCAAGTTTGGGATTAGTTAAGTAATCTGGTGCATAGAATTGATTAGAGCTTAAAGCTTTCCTGTGGGACTCCCCTAATAGCAGACAAATGCAGTAAAATATCAAAGAAATGCATTTTCTGACAGACCCAGAAAGCTACATTAACCCTGCCCTGCATGCTGGAAGGAGGGACAAATCCCACCCATCCAGCCCAGCACAGGGCTCCACTTTTGCTGTTTCTATGTTTGTGTTTCTGAATGATTTCTTAGTAACTTCATCAATGCCTTCAACACTCTCAAGCTGTTCCCGAGGAGCACATATTAAAAAGAGGAATCTTGCTTCCCTGATAGACTCAAAGATATCAAACCATTCTGCAAAAATCTTGGAAATAAAATAGCAAAGGCCTGTTTTCTCTCACCAACTTGAGGCCCTTTTTCTGAAACTTGTGAACAAGGGACATTTACCAGCATTTTTCAGTTGGTACAGACATGCTGGTAGCTTTACCGGTACAGCATCCCTTCTTTTCTGTGGAAATAGGATTCTCCACCCCCTCACCCCCAAAAAGAAAGAAAAAAAGAAAAAAAATTGTCTCTCATTATGGGAAGCGTTCACACGGCAACCATTTGTGCTGAGGGTTACAAAGCAGGACCAGGACTCCCACCAGGTTTTCAAAATGCTATTTTATTTCTCTTTTCCTTCTGCCAGAGCATTTACTGTCTCCTCTTGCCCTTGAAGAGAGACTGAATGCTAAGAAGGAGCTGCTGCAATGATGCCTGGCAGAGGAGATGCTTATAAACATTTGACTTCCACAGCTCACTGTAGTCTTGTTGGCATCATCAGAAAAGAAAAGGGCCCTGTCTCAAGAAATCCAGGGGGTTTTCAGTGAGGCTCCCTTTCCACATCCCAAAGTAACTGCATTGTGAAGCTGATGCTTTAACCACCTGGCATAGTAGGCAGACAGGCATCCATCCATCATCTGCTGCGATCAATAACTCGTTCTTATCAAACAGGGGAGAGGAAATGGGGCAGCAATGTGTTCTTTGCTGTTTTTTAAAAACTCTTAAAATCTTCTTTTGCAGGTATTCAGGAGGGGACTCAATGTACCAAATGTAAAAATAACTGGGCACTGAAGTTTTCCATCATCTTATTATATATTTTATGTGCTCTGTTAACAATCACAGTAGCGATTTTGGGATACAAAGGTACGTATGCACTGAGCCCAACATTTCACCAGCAGCCAAGCACATCTCCATGTGTTAGGCAGACAGGCAATTTATCATGTTCCATCTTCAATATCAATACCCTGGCAATGTGCCTTTTTCCACACACATAACAGCAAACTGCAACCTTAGATTGTTCACCTCTGTGATTTTCACAAATTGTGACATTTTGAAACTAGATTAGAAATTTGGAAGGAAAAAGAACAAAATTCATCCACCATGAAAGAGTACTAACTGAAAGACTCAGAGCTCTGCAGCACGTCCCATACGTGATTTCACTGACCTCTTTTACATGTATTGCACTTCTCCAGAATAAATGTCCTTTTTACTGGGAGAGCCAGGAATAGTTTTACTCATATAATATTTGTCATGGGAACAAAGCATAGGTCAATAATTGAAATACCATGAAGATTGAACGAGGAGATGCCCATGTGTTGATTTATGGCCAATTACTTTGATGAACAAAGACACTTAGATGCTTTTGAGAGTCGTTTCAAAGATTCTGGTAGTTGGACAACCCATTAATGGAGAAGTTGTCATTTGTGCAAGTCATTGGTAGGGCACACTGGTAAGGACAGCTTAAAATTTCCACCCATCCCCAGCAGTAGTTAGCTGTAGCCACTGGGGCATTCTTGTGAATGCTTGGATGCACGCGCCTGTTTGTTGTGCAGGCGCAGCTACTTCTGTTAAATACAGAAGACGTGAGTGTGGCTCTGACAGTAGCTTCAAAACCCCTCCAAGATGCTGGGTAAACATTCGTGTGATTAACATGCAGCGCGTCTTGTGCTGCCAACAGCTGCACTCATAGCAGAGCTGACATCACCTCTGGGCCCTTGCCAGAGAAAGAAAAGGAAATTGTAGAAACAGAATCAAGAGGATTTGGTACAGTTTTGAGTGAAAAAAATAAAACTGCTTGGTTTAGATGGAAGATTTAGCCAGGGAGATGAGAGAATGTGAAGGACATGTAGGTGTTCCTTTTTCATGAGAAAGCAGATAGAATGTGGCAAATTAAAGTCAAATATAAAGAAATGCAGTACATACATAATTCATTGGACATTCTCCTGAAGAATGTATTGACTGGTTGATGGAAGTCAGATGCTGAGGACAAAAAACCCAAACTTTCTGAGATTCAAAAACTTGAATGGACTATGGGAGGACAAACTTAGGCCATTTGCAGATACAAATCTGCAGAGCTCTGCTTGCAGCAGGTGAGGATGGGATCCTTCCAGGCTGTAACCCAGCTACTAAACACCTAGGATTCAGCAGAATTTTCCTCAAGAGAGCTGTTAGACAAGGCTGTCAGTTCTGGGGCTCACCAGAAGACTCAGACCACACTTGGCATCAGATTGGCAGAAAGCAGTAGCTGGAAAGAAACTGTCCAAAACATCTCTCTGGGAGAGGGCGTTTCTCCTCTTTGTTTCAATCCACAGTTCTCAAGCTTTTTTCTTCATGGGGGCCTGTAGCACTGTCTGTTTCCCAGGCTTTGCTCTTATCCTGAGGTCCCATCTTTGCTACACTCATTTCTAAACTTCATTCCTGTCCTGAGCAGTCAGTGGTGCCTGACTAGTCTGTCTGCCATAGCAGTACCAAGTCACATCTATCCAGGGCAAGGACAAAAGAATTTCCCACAAAAAAATTGGGAAAAACATTACAGGGAGGTGGGTAATGCACATCTTGCTCACAGACCTTAAGACATCTTGGTGACCACTGCTCCACCACTCAGCAACTTGGCAACTGCTCCACCTGAATGCCAAGGGGCACACACTGGAGAAAAGTCCTGGTTAGTCCAAAGTATCCCTTGTAAAACACTAAGCAGCAAATGGTCCTGTGTCAGGCAGGAATTTTGCCCTTTTTCCCTGCAGCTTAGGACCTTCATTTCCACAGTGCCTAAGTGCTAATTTGCAGGGAAAACATGAGTTACACAAACTCCCAGCTGATGGTACATTTTCAAAGGAATTATTGCAATATATTTGGTTGTTGGAAGGAATTAGGCCTTAGAGGAAGAACAGAACTCAACATTTTATAGAGCTGTTGAACTCTTCTCTCTGCATCAGAGTTTGCCTTGTCTTTTTATTGCAATATTACACTGAAAGAAGGAATTCTGCTGGCATCAGGGATTCTTTCAGTCTTTTCACTAAGGTTCCATTAAATTTGCCTCCCACGCTTATGTTTATAAAGCCCAAACCTACTTTTAATACTTTCATTTCCTACGTGGTATTTAGATATCCTTTGTTATTTAAAACATTTAAAACTACTAATCAGTGGATTAAATATGGCAGGCAAAAAAAAAATTATCTCAATGGGAGGCAAAGTCAACACAGAACAAACCTCCGAGCTGGTGGTATAAATAGCAGATTGGAGAAACCCGAATCCATCCGAAATTAAACATCACGGTCATGAAGGAATAACAAGCTGAGTTTACTATTAGTATGCTTTGAGAAGATATATTAAATTATTGTTAAAAACATTAATAAAGCAATCTGTAATTTTTTTTGCACATTCTTTCTTAAATTAAATGCAAAATACAACTTTTCTGGCACCAGCCAGTGCTGGATTAGCCTACTGAAGAGGAATGATCTTCCTGTGACTCACTCCAGTGAGGGAAGCTAGCATGATTTCCATCTGAAGTTCTTGTAGCTCTCGCCCTTTTGTCATTCATTGTTTTTAAGTTTCTTTTTTAACATTGTTTAAGTTAAACAAGCCACAACTCTCTTGGGGAATAGGTTTGGGCAGGAGATCAAGTCTCCCAGGCTAAGATCCCCCCCTGCATAAAGCACATACAAGTGTGGTTTATCTATGGGATGACAAGTTCAGCTTTGCCTTCATCACTGGCAACCCTCGAGCTTACCCTGCAGTTCACATTTGCAGAGACCTCTACTGTTTCTGCTGCTGGAGCTGAGTGGGTTGAACTGGAATCTGGCCCCTCTCCCCTGCACTTCTCATGACAGGACTGACTTGCCCTCTGATGGGAAACAGAATTAAAATAAAAGAAACATAGCCCGATATAGCTAATTCTGCACTCTGCATCAGTTCATCTGACACCAGTTTAGTGTCAGATAGACAAAAATCAATGCTTTGTGTATTTGAAAGCAGCCTTGTCTTTCCAGCCTCTCTAAACCAGCATCTCCCAGCTAAGTGTCACTTCAGCCCTTCTGACCCAGGGCTGCTGTCTGGCACCCAGTTACACGCTAGAACTAAAAGCTATTCCTTTCTGCAGGAGACAAGCTGCTGGGGACTGAAAAGACCTTTTAACAGTTCTCAGTGCTCAGCCACCTTTCAGGCACAGTCTTCCCCACATACCATGGTCGATTGTCAATAATACCAGTAAGACTTCTGATTAAGGTCCTGCTTCAACAAATCTTTGGGACTTTCCACACAAAGGATGGCCATAGCAACAGATCAGCTTCGGTCTTTTTAGTGTGGTGTGCTGGTTTGCTTTTCACTTACAACCGTAGGCTGTTGTATCCTTAATTCCATCCAATCTCATCTCACCTCACTGTTAGTACAGGCTACTACATAGTGATAGGATTTCTACTATTTTGATTTGTTTTGGACTCTTCAGGGGAATGTTTTAACCCAAGTTTCCAGTATGAGATTTCATTCAACCATGAAAACATTCTTGTTGTTATAGAACAGCATAGAATCTCAGTTTTACAAATTGAAGTAAAAAGTGGCATTCCTTTGAACAGCAAGAGGAAGAAACTACATTTTCCTTTAGTTATTGATAATATGTATTAATTTTCCAACTCCAAGTGTATTGCATAATGGACAAAACAGGTGAATATTACACTAAATCTGAATTAACAAGGCCCATAGGTGATAGGACACTGCTAGTCAAGGCACAGGTCCAGCAGAAACACTTGGAGTATGATGCTTTCACAAAGTCCTCACTGAGAGGCTGGAGGAAGCCATGTCCTTCACAGTGACTACCCATGAATAAAGCAGAACACCACAGGCTGAATTAGGAACTGCCTAGAGCTAGCCAGGAAAAGCCAAGTATGGGCCCCACACTCACCGCACGAGATGCATGGGTGTATACGTGCATCAGTGAAGTGTCAGAAGTAACTGGAGGACATTTGCTGACTTGAGCAGCTCCAGCCTGGAAGACGTGGGCAGGACAAACAGAAAATCAACTCTGGCCTCATAGGAAAAATGTCATACAGCATTTTGACTAGTAATTTTAATGGCCCGAGGAACCAGTGAAAAAAATAATGTTGTACTGGGCAAAAATGCTTTCTAAAGCAGAAGGCTTTGAGCAATGGACCCCCTGAAAAAGCAAAACCATGGTTGGAGCCTGGATCTGGTGCTTAGCAAGCACTCTGCCATCACATCAAATACAGAAAGCCACACTCCCACTCTGTCTTTGTACACACATTGTAGTCTCTGGTTCACTGCCTTGTTGGCAGGTAATTCACCAGGGTGTCTGGTCTTTCTGAAAACCTTGAGACTTTTTCTCTCTTGTAACTCCATTCACCTCAGTGCAGTTACACCAGAGATAACCTTGGTCTGCTTCTTTTCCTGCTGGTGTTGGGGAAGCAGTAAAAGCCTGTTGTGTAACGTGCACAGAGGCAGGGAAACAAAGGGCAAAAGTTAAAAAAGAAGGAGCACTTGGTGGCCTACACTTTAAAGGTTGCAGATTCTTGGGGTTGCTCATGAGCAGCATAAGATCCCCTAAATTCCACTGCTAGTAAAAAACCAAATCGTTACATAGCACCAGCTTCTATGAGGCTATTTCCTAGCTGCAGATTACCTCACAGACAGAAAGTGAGCGGTACCCCCCACCCCACACAGGTTTGCAGAATTGGCTTCTCTCAAGACATGGTAAGCACCTTATTTCTTCTATGTGAAAGAGGGAGCTGGCACAAGAACTTGTGTATCCTCTCCCAGGGTTGGGTCAGATCCACTTGGCTCCCAGTGTAGCAAAGGGCTAGATAAACTTTTCAGGAGGTTAACTATCTGCCCCTGGTTGTGGCCTGAATGTAAAAGCCTGTTAGACAAGGTTTGGTGTGGAGGCTGAAGGCTGCCTCTAACCTTGCAAGCATTTCACATTTTTACCACTGGAAGCCAATGGGTCTTTATTTGCTGCCCTGATTTTTCCATTTCATAGAATCACAGAACATTATGGGTTGGAAGGGACCTGTGGAGATCACTGAGTCCAACCCCCCTGCCAAAGCATTTCCATATCAATTCCATTAAATGATCAGATTGTCTTAATGACAAGGAAATGACTCAGACTTTACAAAATAAAAAGCACGTCAGCTATAAATCTGCACTTGTGGAATGACCATCCTTTCAATCCCAGTGAGGCAGAATGGTTTCAAGACCGTTTTGAGTGTTCTGTACTATTAAGAATTAAGAATTCCATAGTATTAAGATGTTTAGAAGTTGTTCCTCAAAATATTTAGCAATTGCACACTCAAACAGCTATCTCACAGAACCACACAGAACTACTACAGTTGGAAAAGACCTTTAAGATCATCAAGTCCAACTGTTATCTAACTCTAGCAGGGCCACTACTACACCATGTCCTTAAGCACCACATCCAGATGGCTTTTAAATACATCCAGAAATGGTGATTCAACTACTACCCTGAGCAGCCTGTTCTAGTCTTTGATAATCCTTTGGGCAGAGAAGTTTCTCCTAATGTCCAGTCTAAACCTCCTTTGGTGAAACTTGGTGCCATTTCTTCTTGTCCTATCAGTTGTGACTTGTGAGAAGAGACCAACACCCACCTCTCTACAGCGTCCTCTCAAGTAGTTGTAGAGTCCAAAGTTTGCTATTCAGTGGCAATTTTTAATGATTAAAAGGCACACCAAAAAAAAAAAAAAAATAATTTATTTTTAAGGAGAAATGGGTCATAGCAAAATAAAAGGAAGTCTTCTCTCATGTGTCTGATCCTTTAGCAATCAGTGACCTTTGCCCCACAGCACTGTGCTTGGAGCATGAAAATACTGTTAAAATAAAAATAAAAAAAAAAAAAAACAGAGGAGGAAAACCTACAGAGGGATTTCCTCATTCAGGAGAGAGATTGTTCATGAGCAAAGAAATGTTTGGGGACTGATGGCAAACTGAAGAACTGGAAGAACACTGAGTCCCACGGGCAGATAGGAGCCCATCCTTCCAGCATTTCACAGAGCAAGAGCTGAGTCTAGTGGCAAGTAAAGCAATTTTAAGTTGGTTTCTTTTCTTCGTTTGATGGTAGTGGTGGTTTTGTGGTTTGCTTCATTGTTTACTAGACTTTTTTCATAATTTCACTCTTCTTCTTTCCATAACATACTGTTCTCTTTCCCCTAGTTGTAGAAAGAATGGACAATGTGACAGGTGGCCTGGAAACATCCCACAGAAGATATACAGAAAAGCTCACAGAGGTGGAGAGTGATCTGAAGAAATTAGGTAATTGACACACAAGCAAGGCTCTCCTGGCAGATAGTGGGAGGAAATGTGCCTGAAAAGTCTCTATGACAAGATACAGTACTTATATTTTAATTTCACAAGTACTTGGAAAGCACTTAAAACTAGTTCAGACCAGCTCTGCTTAGGACAGCATTTTAAGCACACTTCAGTATCTACAGTTCCCACTGAAGTCACTCATGCAAAAATAACCAGACACTTCAAGGTTGTCCTCGGGACAGAATCTCTTCCCTGAGGTAGAGCTGTAAAACACAGCAGAAGCTTTTCCACAGCATGAGAGACTCGAGATAAAATGAAAAGCCTGTCACCCAGTCATCTTGATGCTGGTTTAGCAACTGAGATTCAAAACTGAAGGCCATTTTAAGGGGTGCACAAATAATCAGCTCTTCAAAACTCATATTTTTGAGGCAAATTGGTTATTTCCATAAAATGTTTCTTAATCAGCTGTTATGAGTTCTGGTCTCCCAAGTGCTATCACAGTTCTCAATTTGGAAGAAGATGGAAAAAGATAAGGATTCTAATTCTACTCACTAAGTGTACATTTCTGTCTTTCTTCCTTGTCTGGAAAGGAAGCAGAGCTGTTTATTATCAACCTATATATACACATACGTGTTTATATAATTAGGTTTTATATAAGTATTAATATACACATACATGCATGTGCTTCTTGAATTAAATTTTATTTAGCTTCAGAAACCATATGTTGAGATGTGTATTTCTAAGAAAAATGACACGCTTGCAGCTTGATCATAATTTGTTAAAACTTTTTCCCCTCAAAAAATCACCGGATTCTGGAGCAGTAAGTACACACAGCATTTGGTTCAGAGACAGGGAGTAATTCAGTGGCGTGTACTTCTCCTGAAACCAATACAGAAGTAAATGTTACACCTTAAAGCACATGCAACCTTTGGGGTTATATCTGGGTTATTATATTATGCTGATTAAATTTTCACAACTTGGAGCACTTTTGATTCATTCACGCCCACACATCTTTACATGCTGCTGGATGGATGGCCAGTGAGATGCTCAAGACAATCAGTTCCCACTTAAGTGGACTTGCCATGGAGGAGGCATAAAGGTAAGAGAACTGCTGTAGGGCCAGAAGGATAACAGCATGTGATGAGTGAAAGACGAGCCTTCAGGGATTAGCTCTATGTGAACCTGGCAGTTGGCAGATCTGTGTGAGGAAGAGAATTTAATTTGATCTGTAACTGGGAGGTAATCACAGAGTCAGAGTTGAGGAGACCCTGGAGTGAAGCAAGTGGCAGGGAGAGGAACTGTGCTCAGGAATATGTCCATCCATGAAAGACCCCATAAACACTTCAGAGTGAAGTCTCACAAGCCACCATTTGATGTTCTCCATCACGACTCATTCAAGCAGACCAGCAGAAAGCTCCATACACAGCTGTATTCACTGTAGTTTATGAAAACCATCCTGCTCTCTCTTCAGGTCACCTGAGATGTTGGACTTCAGGCTGCATAATTAATAAATATAGCTGCACTTATATGAGGACAAAAATATATGGACTGCATGTAGGATAGGGAAGTGATTGAGGTCAAGGAAGAAAATCTGTCCTGAAAGTGAGCGTTGATTGCTTATTTCCTTGGTTTCTATGTCCTGGCTGATGAGCTCTGCAGCTTCAAAAGTTTAATCAAGCTTCCAGAAGTATTCTGTAGGGCAGTGTAAGCAAGAGAAGAAATATTTCACAAAGATTAAAGGTTTTGCCTTCCTCAAACTCAGAACATGAGGAAACAATAACAACAAAATAGATGTCATTAAAAGCAATAGTAATATATTAGAGAGAGAGATAGAAATGGCTCATATCTAGTCATAGCTGGAGTAGCCTGCCTTTGTCTCTAACCCAGATTGTTTTAAAATAGGTATTATAACTTCTTTAAAAAGAAATCTGAGATTTTAAAAACTGGAGCTATATGGACTAAATTGCAGTGAAGATATTCCACCTGCCAGGAAAAGGTGGAAGAAATATGGAAAGCTAAAATTTACTTCTGAGATTTCAGGAACATCCAGCTGTAAGATCAAAACATACACTTGCTGAAAACTCTTTTAATATTTTGAGTTCTGCTTGCCATTTAGTTTTCATTCAGAATACAGCACTGCTTGACTGTGTATACTCATCCATTGCTAACGGTAGTTTTTCCCATATATAACGATAAGATTCACCTTTTTATTCTCCTCAGCAAGACACAAGGTCTTTGTTGATTCTTCTTTGATTTTTTACTCTGTCTAGTGGCAAAACTTTGCTTAGTGGTTTGTCTTTTCTGGAAAAGATAGAATTTCTATTGCCAGAACATTTTAACAACCTGGCTGTACTTAAAATACACTGTGCCTTTTTATCCTGTGTTTTAAAAAAAATCATCCTAAAGCCTTTCCACTTTTTTCCTACACAACAGATGACCAAGCTGGACAAAAAGCCATGAATACTAACACTGAACTGTCTAGCTTCAGATCTGACATTCTGGCCCTTCGTCAGCAGCTTCATGACATTGCAGAGAAAACTACCAGAAACAAAGATACACTGGAGAAGCTGCAAGAGTCTGGAAGTGTATTAGATGACAGACAGAGCCAAATGAGAAGTGCCTTAGATAGCAACTCTTTCATGATCATCAGTGTCAATAAGACTCTTCAGTCATATACTGGCTATATCAACAATCTTCAACAAGACACAAGTAATATACAAACAAACTTGCAAAAGCAAGTGCATTCTCATAATGTGGTCATCATGAACCTGAACAACTTAAACCTTACACAAATACAGCAAAGAAATCTCATCAGTGTGCTGCAGAAGTCAATGGAAGATACAAGCTTGGCAATTCTAAGAATCAAGAATGACTTTCAAAATCTTCAGCAGATTGTCCTTCAAGCCCGGAAAGACACTGACTGGTTGAAGGAGAAAGTACAAAATTTACAGACTTTGGCCGCCAACAACTCGGCATTGGCAAAAGCTAACAATGATACACTTGAAGACATGAACAATCAGCTCAGCTCCTTCAGTGGGCAAATGGAGAACATCACCACGATTGCCCAAGCCAACGAATTAAATCTAAAGGATCTCCAGGAACAGCATAAGGAATATGAAAACAGAACTTCTGCCAAATTCAACCAGCTAGAAGAGAGGTTCCAGGTCTTCGAAACTGATATAGTCAATATCATTAGCAACATCAGCTACACAGCTCATCATCTACGGACACTGACGAGCAATCTCAATGAGGTCAGGACAACTTGTACAGACACCTTAAGTAAACATTCAGATGAGCTGATTTTTATGAACAGTACCCTAGCAAATATTCGCTTCGATTCTGCATCTCTCAAGATGCAACAGGATTTGATGAGGTCAAGGTTAGATGTTGAAGTTGCCAATTTGTCAGTAATCATGGAAGAAATGAAGCTGGTAGATTCCAAACATGGCCAGCTCATCAAGAACTTCACTATCCTACAAGGTATGCAGCTTCCCTAATGATGCCTGTAATGGTCTATGCTGAGTTCCTGCCTGCGTTGCTTCTTTAGTTCTGTGGAAGTTGGTGCATGCTCATAGCTAGGGGTCTACATTATCTAATCCTAAACTTCGGAAATGTAAACGTAGCTTGAATTTTCCTTACTAACTTGCCTGTGACTCCTTTACATAGCTAGAAGGGGGATATTACGACAGAAGGTTCTGACACAGCAAAATTTTATTCTAACTGACTGACTGACTGGATCTGGTTTTGATTTAGTTTCTAAAATAAGCTAGTGAAGGTGTGGAACCTCGAGAAACCAATCCCTGCTAAGGAGGAAATGGCTAAAAAATATACATTGGACTATTCCCAGAAAGTTCCACCCTTACTGAAAAACAACTTGCTATTTCACTTTAAGCCAGTTGTGAGTCTGCCAGAAAACATCCTGTTTTGCTTAGTTTTTAATCCTGGGATATTTTATTTTCTCCAGAAATAAATAGCGTCAAGTTTGGGAGTTTTCTCTCAGCCAAGTGTTATCCCAAATGAAAAGAACTCGCCTATTTCCAGCCTGTGGAAACTAGTCAGGCCTAAAACTCTAATCACAAAGAAATGCTCCAAATAAACTAAGGCTGAATTAGAGCAGAGGTTACATGTCAGTAACCTTAACCTTTCTCATTTCAACGAGGCCTAAATGACTACAGGTTAGGAATTTATCTCTGAAGGAGTTTAAATGATGTAGATTAGGGAAGGAACTATTGGAAAGGTATTTGCTAATCCGTGATCAGAATCCAAATTTATTCTGTTGTTTATTGCTGTCAGAGAATTGCTATTTACTATGGCGAGTATTGTCCTCTTTCCTGTTACAGCCAGCCAGCTAACAATGGTGGGTCTCTACCACAGCTGCCCCATTGCTTGCTCTCCATCATTTTGTCTCTTTTTGACAACCCATTACTGACAGAGCAACAAACATGGTCATTACAGGAGAAAGGGTCCCATAGTCTCAGAGCAGAAGAAGGAAGGGAACAGGAGCAGGAGGATGTAGGACCACAGGCATCACCAGCATGGCGATCACACCAGCATGAAGTGTGTCTTGCAGGGGCTGGTGCAGATCATTTACACCTGGGTCACTGCCCAGTCCAGAGGACAAGGCACATCAGATTATTTTCTTCTGTGTCCTGTATTTTCATGTAGGGTGAGGAAAGAGCAGTGGTGTGTAGCGCCTGAGAAGCAGATGAACTTCTACAAGCACTGCTCGAAGTAGCTGTTAGCTTGGGTTTCAGCGTGCTGAATATCCAGTGTTGCTGGGCTGAGATATATTAAACAATGACCCCACGTGGGCTTTTGGATTGTTTTCTGTCCATATCTCCATCTCTCATGCTTACATTGTTTCAGGCCCTCCTGGTCCAAGGGGACCTAAAGGTGACAGAGGCCCTCAAGGTCCTCTTGGCCCTGCTGGCCTAAAAGGACAAAAAGGAGAGAAAGGAGAGCCTGGACCACCAGGACCTGCAGGTGAGAAGGGCCCACCTGGGCCAACAGGGCCACCAGGAGAAAAAGGAGGGAAAGGTTCAAGAGGATCGCCTGGCTCCAAAGGTCAAAGAGGTTCCCCTGGCAAGACAGGTCTGCCTGGACCAAGTGGAGACCCAGGGCCACCAGGTCCACAAGGCAAAGAAGGTCCACCAGGGCCACAAGGCCCACCGGGATTTCAAGGTCTGCAAGGAACTGTGGGAGAGCCAGGGGTACCAGGACCTCGAGGACTACCTGGTCTGCCTGGAGTCCCGGGGGTGCCTGGTCCAAAGGGCCTCCCTGGCCCACCAGGGCCACCAGGTCCAGGGATGCCAATGGCACTGCGCAGTGAACCAACGTCCGCACCCGAGGCTAACGGTAAGCTCTCAACACACTGTGCTCACCTTCCACTGAGATACAAATGTATGTAGCGGAGGGTGCTCACCACTTACTGACTGGTCCAAATAACATCTGCTACCTTAGACTAAATCTCTGGGGTTTACCACAAACAGCCCTGTTGGTCTTCCTTCTGATGGCCTGAAACTGATTTGAGTTAATGTTTATAGCCAGAGAAAAGGCTGCAGTGGTATGAATAATAAACAGACCCCCCCAGTTTAGCCTTGATGTCACGGAATCAGGATCCTGGTAAGTAGATTCCCAAACTGTATGTAAGTATCTTAGGTGGCAGCATGCTGTAGATGGGTATGGGATCTTCCACTTATTATTGGCTCTATGGAGAAACTTAACATTGGCACATTGAGTTAACAGGCTTAACACAAAAAATTTACATCACAGGTTGTTCTCCTCATTGGAAGAACTACACAGAAAAGTGCTACTACTTTTCAATTGAAAGAGAAATTTTTGAAGAGGCAAAGTTATTCTGTGAAGAGAAGGCATCACAGCTGGTTATCATCAACAACAAAGAGGAGCAGGTAATTACCTTCTCCTTCTGTTTTTCAAGGAGAGAGTTTGAAGCTATTTAACATGTGGAAGCCACAAGGCAAGTGGGAAGCTGAGAGCATCATGAATTCATACAGACACGGTAATTGACTCCAGTCAGCATTTTATCCACCCTCTGCCTGCTCAGCAGCTTCTCCATGTGCAGTGTGAGCAGGGCTGGAGCTAACCCATCAGGTGGTGGGCTGTGCAGTGTGAGCAGGGCTGGAGCTAACCCA
>JANHFX010008190.1:79638-101356 GCA_027560015.1 Chloroceryle amazona
CGGGCATGACGTCAGTATGCTATAGAGTAACGCATTGCCCGGGTTGGTTGGACATCTTGGTTTTGACACCTCCCCTCCTCCCGACTTCTAGTGAAAAATTCACAGAATTCTGTGAATTCACAGAATGAGAAAATTCTACAGATATTAAACTGAATTCTATGCCTAATAGATATAGAAAAGACTACACCGAATAGGTGTGGAATATAAACATTATAGATAATACAGAATGATTCTATACCTAACACACTGCCTGGGTCGGTCGGCTATCTTGGTTGTGCCACTTGCCCCCGCTCCCGACTTCTAGTGAAGGTTAACACCATCCTCGCCGCAGCCAGGGCAGCGGCTCACGCAGGTGTAGCGTCCCAAGGGAGCAAAACTCCTCCAGAAAGCAGCCCCCAGATCTGCTTTGCTTTTCATCTCCCCGCTTCTGAGAGCATCTCTGCGCTCGCCGGGGATGTTCGGTCCTCCGCGGACTCCCAGCTGCGCCCGGAGCAGGATCCCTGCTGTTGCCTGCGGGGCTTGGGGTTTACTCTGGGGAGGGACCAGCCGCGGGACAGGGACCACTCGCCTGGCACTGTCCCCACTCTGGGACCTCCCAGCTCCTCCCAGGGTCGGGCCAGAGCTGGAGGAGGAGGCTCCCGGTGCTTACCCGCATTCACTCAGTGGTGCTTCGAGTATCAGTAGCTGGGAAAGAACAGAACGGTGCCTTACGGACAAACGCCTTGGTCCTCAGACACCAGGGCCTCCTAAAACCAGAGCTGTTTGTTCATTCACCATCTCCACCTCAACTTTTCCCCGCTGTTTAGTGGCAAGAAAAATAAAAAAAAAGTACAACGAAAAACAAAGCAAAACAACAAAACAAAAACCAAGAAAATCCCACAAACAACAAAACCAACTTGGTTAATTTTTTTTTGAAAGGTCTCATGTGTTTTCTTTCTTAGGGTGGAATACATTTGGGGTTTTTTTCCATCTGGCTCAGGCATGAGATAAACATTCCTTGATTTCTTTTTCAAAATAAACTCCGTGTAATGCTTCAAAATTTGTGTAGAGGTTTGGTTTGGGTTTTGTTATTTTTAATACCAGAACAATAGAAACAATTCAGTAGGCAAATAATGCTCTCTTTAAAGAAGATCTTACATGCCTTGAGGATCTCCTACCCAAAGAGCTTCCCACAGGCATGTAAGCATTGCCAGCCCCATTTTGTGACTGGAGGAACAAGGAGATTTTCAAGAATATGATTCATTTAGATGTCGCAGTTTGGGGGATTTTGTTTTCATACATTGGGGAGGTGATTTTTAGGCATGATTTTTCTCCAGTGAAACCAGCATTGGCATAGAGTAAATTTGTTCTGATACACCTCAGTGAAGGAAGTGGATTTTTCAATGCTGAGTTAAACAGAATGGTGTCTCTCCCACACCACTGTGCATATGGAAGTGGCCGTTTCTACTGCTGTTGTGGAGAGCAGAGCTCAGTGTGATCACACCAGAGCAACATCAGCCCATGTCTTGTGTCACTAAGAGTTAACAAGTGACATTAATTAGCAAGAGACCCCTTCGTCAGAGGGAAGAAGGTTAAAGGACTTCTGAGACTATCGACTCCTCAGCAGCCCAACATCAATAAATCCTCCAAAAAATGTACCGAGTTCTACTTTAAAAATAATTAGGGGTTTCTTTTCCCCTTTAGTAATTTTGGCAGCTCTTCAAAAACTTTATTAGGAACCTTCCTTTAATAACCAGTGTGAATGCAATTATGTGCAGTTCAGACACATTTGTTCTCATTCCAGTGCTGTCCTCTAGCTGAAATAGCACCTCTCCTGGGACTGTCATGCAATTGTAGTGGTCAGCGTGGAGCCACTTGTCTCGAGATGCTGTAAAGATGGTTGAGAACAAACACAGCCTTCTGACCAGCCAGGGAGCCCTAATGACAGAGCCTGGCTCTGGACCTACCGCCCAGCCCCACAAGGGATTATCTGAGGACAGGCTGGGCTTCTGGCTGCACGGTGGAAGTTTCCATACTCTTTTCTTGTTTATACTTCTAGACGCCAGGGAACAACAAAATGGGTATAGAAGGTGGTTTGGGCTGGAATTAGAGTAGCTTACAGGTGCTTGAATTTTATAAGGTAGTGCCACATTGTACAAAGCATTTGAGAAATTAGCCTGTAGGTCTGAGCTTAAGCACACTTATCCTGGTTTTACACCAGAGCAGAATCTCAGTTCAGGTCAGACATAGGCCCTTGATCTTCAAGAGATTTATATCTCCAAATTCAGAGATTAGCATGTGACTTCTACTTTTTCTGATCTATCTGTCCTGCAAGGCACGAAGTCACAGCCCAGGCATCAGTGTCGTTCCAGGCTCTGAAAATCACTTCCAAACTTCCCACATTCACAGTCATGCTCCTGCCAGCCTTGCCAGAGGTTCTGATGGTGGAAGCTGCAAGTCTGAAATGTGACTTTGGAAAGAGTTTATTTGGGAATCCCTCTCAAACGGAAGTCTGGGCACATTGCAAAGATGACATGTCCTTAATTCCAGCTCTGCTACCCGCATTCACATAAAACAGATGAAAAAATAATTTTCTGAATGGCAACAATGTATTTTTGTCTACTTTTCTCTTTTTTTTTTTAAATGTCATAATAAAAGCCTGGAAGTGAAAATTGGACAAACCATCGCTTGGCATTGCAGTATGTCACTCTAGAAGGCAAATAACGTTCCTGGATTAATGCCTGTGAGAACAGCATGAACTGATATTTGAACAGCAGACAGCTTCGTGCTATCTGCTTATGGAAGCAAACTGAACTGGACATACAGCCTTGTAACCGGTCTGTCGTCTGACAGGTAGGGGCAACCCTGCATGCCTACAGTGTTTCAAAGCAACCATGGGAGGTAGGAGAGAAAAATTATAAAGAGAGAAGAGTTGAGAACAGAAAGGGAATGTAGAAAAAGACAAAGAGAAAGGTAGGGAGGAGAGAGAAATAGGTGGAGAATGATTGAGGAGGACAATGAACCCTGACGTTCTCATCATAGTTTCTAAGTAAGATCGATGACAAAGAAGCTCTCTTCTCAGAAACATTATAACAGGGCACTGACGTGGTTCTCGTAATTCCCATTCTTGGTTGTGAAGAGAATACATGCTTGCCTTGCAAGAGAAGTATGTCATTCAGTTGGTGCCTGAAGCACAGACAGAAATTCCTGATGGCTCCAGGTCTCCAGGGAGCTAGTCTGGGTCTTTTGTTTTACAGGTTGTTTGGTTTTTCCTACATGTCCTTTTCCTCCTACACAAGTTTTGAAACACAGACTATTTTTTAGTCCTTCAGATCTATTAGAAGTACAGAGCTTGACTTTGGAAGAAAGATTAGAGTCGGAACATACAGCAGGAGTTCATGCAACAAAACAATGTCTGTAGTGGGAAACAGGTCCACAGCAGTATTTGGACTCATAAGGCCTATTTCTGTACTAAAATCTCATTGCTTTCTCTATTTGAACAGGTGCACTTTATGAAAAGTCAAACTTGCACGTTTAATAGTCATCCTAAACAGCAGCAGAAATGTACAGATGTTGAAAAAGGAATTATTGAAACAAAAAGGAGTTAGTTTAGTTTTGAAAATGAGATAGTCTCGTATCAATGAGATATCTCATAGATAGATGAAATTCAGTTACTGACTTTGAACAATTGAGGCAGTTCACCTGAATATCAGAGACAGTTCAATTTCAAACACCCAAGTGGTTGAACGGGTTTTAAAAGCTGAATTTTCAAATGAGTGACCACAGGCAAGAGTTGGAGGCTCTAGGGGACTGTCAACAATCACCAGCTGGTGATCTCAAGGAAAACCTAATTTCAAATGCAGATCGGATCTCTGCATCCCATTTTATCCAGATTAATCATGTTAGGAGTGGGAAGGTGGTCAAAAGTCTGGGTCAGGACTGAAATCAACTCACCACTCCTGTGTTTTGAAAGGTTAAATAAGGAAGAACAACACAGTTTCACCAAAGTATCACTGGGAGCACTTAATTTATTTAGCAGACATCACCACAAGGTCTCCCTGTCTGCATCCATCTCCTGGCATTTTACATAGGAGAAGTCTAAAAATAAGCAACGGAGCAGACTCTGCAATTGAAAATCCATTTACATTTTCAAGTCTGATTCCAACTGTAATTCTTAGGTTATATATACAACAGATTAAAAGACTGTGGCCCCACTATATTTCTCCCTGGCAAGAGAAAAACCATCTGCACAGCATCACTCGTGGTTGCTTCAACTCTGTAGGTACGCATTTTTAAATGACATGGTGGTGTATTCCTTCATTTCCCTTAATTTTCACATGCAGCAAAATCACATGCATGGCATTTTCCTCAGCCCCATGGCAGCTGACACTCTGGCTAAGAAGACCTAAGGATGTGCTTTGATTTGCAGTTTGCCCTCACTTTGAGGGACTACTGCACCATTTCTTTTGTAATCACACTAGCTGGGGTAAAAACCCTGTATGAACACATGGCTGTGAAACCAGGCAAAAAAGCCAGGAATACAAACCACTTTCTTTCCAAGCACAGGGAGAGAGTGAAAAAGATACACAACATGCTGCACAAACCCACCTGGAGCTGACTCCCACAGCACTCTGACTGTGCTCTGGGCCCTGTGCTACTCAACACATGGGTGACAGATGAGGGGTGGCAGTCCTACCACATGGACAGCCAAGAAGAACCTTCCCAGAGACCAAGCAAGCCTTGCTTTGGCAGTTTAAGTGCCGGCTGAGAAGTGCATGGCCCTTGCACCAAAGCTGTTGGGAGGGGAGTTCCTCCACCACAGCTGGTGCAGCAGCCAGAAGCGTTTCCATGCCCTGGGACCCTGGCGAGTACAGGGTCAGCTGCTGCTCAGTGCACATCTGGCAGCTTGCAAGGTTTTTAGAGATATTAAAAAGAAGCTGAAGAAACCGAGTGAAGGATCTGAACTTACGCTGAAAAAACCACAGCCTAGAATAGGTTAATTCTTTGATCATTAGCCAAAGTATGTGATAAGAAAAACTTAAGGAAAATATATTCTTTGTTGTAATATATTGTCAGCATGATCGGGCAGGTAGAGACACTGGACAGGAGCACTCATCACATGCTGCTTTTCCACATGAGATAACAATCTGAAGAGTCACAACAGTGTGATACCACTGGGGAGGCACGATCAGACCCATTGCTTCCATTCAAAAAGATCACTGCCAGAGAAAGAAAACCCAGAGAGCAAGGGATTTATTTAGGCACTTACCCATAGTTGCTTAGTGCTTGGGGTTGCCTTCTCCTGCTGCCAAGGGTATGTTCTCAGGCTGCATCATACATGCTACCCCTGTGTGAACAGCTCAGCTACCCCACAGCATCCAGTACCTGTGGTTAGCTGACATCACATGACAAATGCCACACAACCCCACAGACCCTCTACTCTGCTCTCGTCAGACCCCACCTGGGGCCCCCAACACAAGAAGGACATTGAACTGTTAAAGCGGGGCCAGAGGAGGCCACGAAGATGCTCGGAGAGCTGGAGCAGCTCTCCTATGAGGACAGGCTGAGGGAGCTGGGGTTGTTCAGCCTGGAGTAGAGAAGGCTCTGGGGAGATGTTATAGTGGCCTCCAGTACCTGAAGGGGACCTACAGGAAACCTGTGAGGGACATTTTACAAGGGCTTGTAGTGATGGGATGATGGATAATGGCCTTAAGCTGGATGAGATGATTTAGACTGGATATTAGGAAGAAATTCTTTATAGTGAAGGTGGTAAGAGACTGGAACAGGTTGCCCTGGGAAGCTGTGGATGCTCCATCACTGGATGTGTTCAAGACCAGGTTGGACAGGTCCTTGAGCAAACTAATTTAGTGAGAGGTGTTACTGACCATGGCAGAGGGATTGGAACCAGATGATCTTTAAGGTCCCTTCCAACCAAAAACATTCTATGAATAAGTGCACCAGAAAAGGTGCTATGGGGTGAACAGAGAAAACTTATTCCTTCCTTATGGGAAGAAGGAAAAAAGGAGACATTTAGGATGATATTAATTAGGAATATATTAATTAGGATGCACAATATATACAGTTAGGATTATATTAAGTTCACTAGCAAATTGAGAGACAAGGTTCCTCTTGTACCTAGAAGGAAAAGCACCCAGACCCACCAGACCAACCCTTAGGCCATTGTTTCTTGATGAACAAATTTAACAAGGACTGGGGTTCCTGATCAGGCAAGAGTCACACTGAAAAAGCTAAAGGCATTGTGGTATTTAAGAGCATAATTCAGGCTAATTCCTGTTGAGCTAGCTGGAGGCAGGAAGCTCACTTGCTCTGAGGCCTTCATTGCACTTTCCTGGCTGCCACAGGAAAAGAAAAAAAACCTTGCCAAGAATATTGGCTTCTTTTGTCCTGCTCATCGACACTTACCTTTTACTTTCTTCCAAAACAGTGCAGAACAACCTTGCATCAAAACATATGTGTGAATGAAACAAAGTATTGATTTTAATATTGACGGTATCATGCCTAACAGGGAATTGCTGGACGACACTGCAGTTGAGGCAAGAGAAGCTGGATATCTTAATGTTTATCACCTTTCAGAAAATGAGGCGAAATTTGCCTCTTCTATTAAAAACTCTGTAACCTGTCAACAGAGGATTCACTCAGAAGATGTTCATCACTCTGCTTCACAGATTCTCTGCAAACACGCTCAGTCTCTAGGGTCCTTTCTCCAGGAAAGTCAACCAGATTGAGTCCCATCTTGTACTGCTGTCATGCAAGACTTCCACGTGCAGCAGTCTTTCACAAAATCGGTTCATTTTCCTTCCCAGTTTACTAGATTTATTTTACTAAATTAAACAGTAATTTGCTATAGTAATTAATACCCGAGCTGCAGGAGATATGGGTATTACCATCAATTTTCTGGATGACATTTGGCAAAGATTTGAAGGCCTGGTGTGGTAAATCACGTAAATGTGGCTTGGCTTTAAACAGATGACTGGTTCCGTTGATCAATGTCTAAATGACTGCTCACCCCAGTTTCTCTCACTATTGACTACAGATGCTGATGAAGTTTGCTAACCACAGAGAGGTTCTGTGAGTATTCTTACAGGAACACACGCAAAATACTTTGAGAAAGTTGGCTGGAAGATGAACTAGAAATGTAAACACACAAAAAATTCCACTAGTTCACCAGATATTTGTGATCAACTAACTCAATCTACCCTTTGCCTCATTTGCCAGACAGCAGCTGACCAAATGAATTACAGCATCTCCTTAAATAAGGCAATGAAGGAAGCCCCCCTCCTGAGTGGGTAGAAGTTATAGAGATGGATTAAGAAGGACTCTTTGAGACAGACCCTGCCCCTCTGTTTGCAAAAGCAGAAAAAAGTGTTATGCTGTCTATAGAAAAACCCATGAACTTCCCTGATTGCTATGTAGAACCGAGGCAGGGTCTACCAGCCTCTACCTGTGTAAGCAGAGGGACGGGGTTAGGGAGATTTCTAGATCCAGAGTTGCAGTAAGAAGCCATGCTGGCTGACTGTGAAACAGAAATTACTCTTTCAACCCTGAATTGTAAAGAAAAGCCCTCCCGTGGCCATATTTAGTACATCTAGAATCTAAGAGATATCTGAGTAATCTTAGGAACTTGCAAGTGAATACTTTGATAAATTATTACTGCTCCCTTGGGTACCCAAGAGAAGTAAATTGCTTCTGAAATTTAAGCAGGTAAGGATGTGATTTATTGATTGATAGAAAGGTGTAGGCAAATTTTATTTGTTGTCATTTAGAGGTTTTTTTCTTAAGGTTAGAAACCACACTGCTATCTGAGCATCCCTGCTGATGTGAAGAATGGGGACACCTTAGATTACCAATCCTACTTAAAAGAAATTAGGGAGAAACATGTTTTTCACTTTTTTTCAGTGAACTGACTTTGTGTGTTTGGCAGCTCTTTGCATGTGTGTCTCCATGTAATGAGTTCTGCATTTGCATCTCCTACATGCTTTGAAGTGAGGGAGGAACAACTAGAAAACAAGGAGAAAATGTGCCACAAAGTCATTCAAATTGGCAGTTAGTGTCAAGGGCAAGTAAAGAAAGTGAAACTACTTTCAGTTCCTCCCCTAACTTGTTCCTCCCCCAGGAGGTGGAGGAACTTCTACATGTAGTAGTGAATGTTTACCCAGCTCTCAGGTCCAGCAAAGCACAGACACTTAGCTAGGAATTTTTCTTGGGAGCTACCTGCGTGCTTCCGATAGTAGATAAACCTTTGCTGGTTTGCTTCAGACTCTTGTTGCGGGCTTTTAAGTATTCAGCTTCCTCAATCTGCTTCAGAGCAAAGCAAAAGCCTTAGCAGGCTGTATTACTTACTAACAGTGACCGAGTGAAACCTTGCTCTTGAATTGCTTTTATGAATCTGTTGCTATCACAGCCTGGAGCACAAGACCAAATGACTGGTTTAAAATCCAAAACCATAGCTCAGTGGCTCAGAGCTGCTTTTGCTGCCATAAAGCACTCTCATTTTAATTGCACGAGTGTGAAATTCCTCATCAATAAAAATCCAGTGGCCATAACTGTGCCAAAATATTAGAATAGTTAGAGAATTTAAGTCTCATGAAGAAGAAGCAGCAGCAAATACCTAACCAGGGAGAGGAATCACAGTGACACTCCAGGTACTACAGTGCTAGATAGGTATCTTGATGTGTGCAGTTTGCTACCAGTTTTCAGGAGAGATTCTCTGTCCCAAGACCATGACTAAGTCCCAGAAAAAGTGAGTGAGCTGATCAGATTTTTCTTCCTTTTTAAAGTAAACATCTAAAGCAAGCAGCCGTCTGGAAAAGCAGCAGGTCTGAGATTATCTTGAGCAAGTCAATTTAGCCATTACCCCTAGGCTACAGCCTGAAGAAGGGAGGGGTGTATGCAATGAATGAAAATCATGCTGCCAGTATGCTGGTCTGCTCCACTTGCCCGTTAGGAACATGGCACAAGAGAAGCACACGAGATCATTATTCCTGTCATTCAGATACATTCTACCTAATTTACAGTAATTGAGTGCCTAAGAGAGAAGCCTCCTTGCCCTAGGCTCTCTGTAAGGAGAACACACCACCACAGCACCATTTATCCTACTGAAAACCTTAATCACCCTTGGTTTTATCAGAAGAGGTCCTCAGGAAGACTGTGATCCTCATCTAGGCTCCACAGAGAACTAGGATCTGGGCCTTCCTGAAGCTATGAAATATACAGTTGAATGCAAATTAATGTCTTTTATTCCTCAGCTTCTTTCTTCTCAATGCCTCTGAGCCTGCCATTCCCAAATCTTTTGTAGGAGCAATGGTCAAGAGCCCGGATTCAAGGCTTTTCATCTAGGAGATATCCCTGAGGATAATGGCCTGTTTTCCACTCTCCCCAGTGATGACTAGGGAGATCTTTCAAGTATTCTTGGAGCCAGAGAGCTCTGCTATCAATGAAAGCCGTTTTGGCATCGTGGCTGTTGGCTTTCTCTTTGGTCATTTGTTGTCACTTTGCCTGACTCATCTGCTGGGACACTAGAAAAGACTTTCCATAAGAGAGTCCCAGCAACCTGCTCACCACATGTCATGGTCATACAGAGTATGAGGAGCCTTTGGAAAGGAGTTGGGTTGCATCACCATGGTGGGCTGTACCATGGCAATAGCATTTGATCTTCCGGGCCTGCACTGTCTTCTTATGCCGAGAAACAGCTCACCTTGGTGAAGCCAAGGAAATGTGTGGATGCATGTGCCTGTGAGAATGAGGGTACACCGCTTCAGGTTTGGTACTAATTGCAGTGGTAAGGGGCAGTGGGTTTCCTCGTGAGCTTTTTCCAGTACTGTAGGACATGTGAGGCTGCCCGGACAAAGACGGCTTCTACTGGCAGCGAGCACTCAGACAACTGGCAAAAATGTAAACACTGTGCTGATTCCAAGTCTTTTCAGACCACTGGACTGAACAAGCTATACTGTACCCCCAGGCGATTTGCCATGCTTCAGAAGGGAAGCTCTGCTTTAGTAGAGACACAGTTGCGTTAAGACAATGTTCAGAACAAGAAAACCTCTGGAGCATTTGTTTCATGGGGTGGAATATTGATTGCAGGGATTTCAGAGTGACTGGGTTCTCTAAAGCAGTAAGAGTGACTAATCTCCCTTCCATTGACTATGCTCATATGAGCTGATAGGCTCAGCTTTCATGTTTTGAAAGGCAGCCAAAGCGACATTCTTTCCGGCTTTAAGTTGTCATAAATAAGGTACAACAGAGAGCCCCGATAGCAAAGTTTATCAATGACATATACCTTAGTTAGAATTTATACACGCACACGGATGGATTTTCCACTTTCTCTTCAGCTGGCTCTTAAACAATGTCATTGGTTGCCACAAGCGGGCACTTTCCAGCCACAATCTGAGTGAGAGGGTGGTGTGAGCCCTCCACCCTGATGATCTAGAATGACATTTGAAAAGAGCAGGCTAAGGTGAAACACAGGTCCACAAAGTGCAAGGTACTTTATGAACCTCCATTTGGGCATGGAGATGGTTTTTTACAAAATTAAAAAAAAAACCCAACAAACCCAAAGAAAAACAAAACAAACAAAAACCCCACAAACAACAACAACAACAAAACCAAAAACACAAACAAACAAAACAAACAAAAGAACAAAACAAAACAAAAAAACCACAACCTCCAACAAAAGCAACATAAAGTAAAAAGGGACATACTAGTGAAGTGAGCCAGCAGATGCGACACGCAGTTTGCTAATTCCCTTTCTGGTCCTCCCCATGGGCTTTTTTTTTGTATCTTAATAAAATTCTTAGGTGTAGACCTTACCTATTTTAACATATTTACCTGAATTCCACTGCAGTTTTTATAATCATGATTCCCCATTTCTTTTCTTCATTCTTTGCTGGGGAGAGACACATGAGAGCAGCACACAGTGAGGATACAGCACCTAAGCTAGAGGATCCCCTCCTCTAAATTGCATCCTGTGCTGCAGCACAGGAGAGAAGCAACAGCTAACAGCAGCAATTTCTAATCTAAAGCCTTTGCCCTGATAGTTCGCTTTGGTTTGGGTAGATTTTTGGATGAATTCCTGCTGCACAGCCTCACCAGGGGGTTTGCAGATTGTATTTCTTGAAGCTTGAACTACAAGAGTTGATTCCTTCTTTTCCTCTTGCCTATACCTGTGACAGTGAGAAGTTACTTGGCCTGGACTAAACACAAGTTAGGGATCATTTCCTCATTAACAAAGCCCCCTACACAGAGCTATTGGGCAGCCGAAAAAATAAACATTTGCAACATGGTGGATTTCTTCCATTTCAGGGCAAAGCAGGCTGAATGTTTGAGCTAAGATGGACTCTCCCTGCCTTTAGCTTTTCTTCTGTTCCTCCAAGGATTCCTTTCCTCCCTCTCTGTTGAGGCCAGGCTCATGCTCCAGGTCTTCATGGCTCTGACTCCGACTTCTTACATCCTACCCTCACTTTCTTCACTAACGTTTTCCTTGGATTCTTACTTTCCTGTCTTCTTCCATTCCACCCCAAGCCTAGAGTGCTGAGGGACTTTTTTTCTCTCACTTTGAAGTCATCCTCAAAGAAAAACTCATTTGCAGAAGCTTACAACCAGCATCAGTTGCCTACCTCTGCCACTGGCTTTTTATGTGCGTATTTGAAATGGACGTCAAGTTCTTTGGGACAGAGATGTATTGCACCTGCATATTGACATGGAATGTCAAAAAGAGGGTGGCAGGGAGGAAGGAATGAGCTTCAGTAGTGCAGTCTACAGGAACTGAATCTGCAAAAAAAGGCCTAATGTTTCGGCAGCATAATCACAAAATCGCATACTTCGGAATTCGTACCCATGGGAGATGTGATAGCAAAGAAGTAACCCTAGGCACTTGTGGTATAGAAACATAGGTATGTGGTCCAGAAAATGCCTTCTGCATTCTTTAGGAACTAAGTCTGAAATTATAAAGCACTCATTAATCAAATGAAAGGGGTTCCATGTCAGGGTATGCTCAAAATGAGAGGTATGTGGCAACAAAATTCTAGATACAAACTGTCCAACTAATCCAAATTCTCGGCTGAACTCACAGTAGTGTCATCAGGTTATCATCCAAAAAATATCACTGACTGAGGGAAAGAGCTGCTGCTGATAGACAGCATGACTATTGTCAATAGCAGCCAAACGTGTGACACCTTGCTTCCAAAAAACCCCAGATTTCTGTAGTTAGTGGCACAGAGACATGAATTCTAGAAATTCTTTTGGCAAGAAAAATGGCACATGTTCTCTGCACTGGGATAAAACAAACAATATATGGTAACCGCATTTGCAAACTGATACTCGAGACACGCAGATCTCGATGACAAATTAGCCAAATACAACAGAGACATTTGAAAGTAGCAAAATAAATTATCTGAAAACATTTAATGGACTTTTATTTCTGGTGAATATTGATATTTACATATAAAAATGTTTATGTTGGTAATTAGGATGACAACAATAAAACACAGAGAAATAGTGCATAGTTTTAGACACAGGCCTTTTGCCTCGCTCACCACACAGAAGCAAGGACAAAAATGCATCATGGGATCTAACAAATATAAAAGTTCTGTGTATGCTCTGGTGAAAAGAATAACACGTAGAAGAAATAAGAAGAGTAAGACATAGAAAGATTCTCTGTTATACGCTTTTTTAATATGTAATTTAAATTTTTCCGAGGGGCTATTTTTAGTATTAATCCAGTCACCCTTTCATAAGTCCACACATTAATAACTGCACCTCACAGTCAGCTACAAACTAAAGTGGCTGGTGAGTTGTCACCTAAAACTTAAGGACCAAGGGTAGTACAGCTTGTAATAATAACGGTTTAAAAGATGAAAGTACCTTGTGCAACTTCCCATGACTGGTTTGGAAACAACAGGTAAGCTACTTAAACTAGGCTGAAAAGGAATGTATCCAACTTTAATGATGGTCCTTCTACAGTGAATGTTGTGCAACCTTGTCCAAGGAGGAAGAAGGTTGAAAAGAAGAGCTGCTGAGCACAAGGGAGAGCAACAAAGGAGGGACAACCAAGCACCAAGCGCTAGGGCATCAGAGTTGGGAAGCTTCAGAACCTCCAAGTATAGTCTGCTGTAGGAATGACAGCAGAATCATAGAATTGCAGGAATATTTTGGTTGGAAGAGACCTTCAAGATCATCAAGTCCAACTGTTAACCCAGCACTGCCAGGTCACCGCTAAACCATGTCCCTCAGCACCACATCTACACGTCTTGTAAACACTCCCAGGAATGGTGAGTCCACCACTTCCCTGGGCAGCCTGTTGCAGGGCTTTACAACCTTCTTGGTGAAGAGATTTTTCCTAATTTCTGACCTAAACCTCTCCTAGCTCAACTTGAGGCCATTTCCTCTTGTCCTACCAACCCTCACATCACTACAACATCCTGTCAGGTTGCTGCAGAGAGTAAGAAGCTCTCCCCTCAGCCTCCTTTTTTCCAGGCTAAACAACCCCAGTTCCCTCAGCTGCTCCTCATAAGACTTGTACCACAGACCCTTCCTCAGCTTCACTGCCCTTCTTTGGACATGCTCCAGCTCCTCGATGTCCTTCTGGGAGTGAGGGGCCCCAGACTGAGCACAGTATTTGAGATGCAGCCTCACCAGTGTGGAGTACAGTGGAACAATCACCTCCCTGCTCCTGCTGGCCACACTGTTCCTGATCCAGGAAAGGATGCTGTTGGCCTCCTTGGCCACCTGGGCTCACTGCTGGCTCATATTCAGCTGCCTGTCAACCAACACCCCCAGGTCCTTTTCTGCTGAGCCGCTTTCCAGCCACTCTGCCCCAAGCCTGGAGAGCTGCCTGGGGTTGTTGTGACCCAAATACAGAACCCAGCACTTGGCCTTGTTGAACCTCATCCCACTGGCCTTGGCCCATCGATCCAGCCTGGCCAGACCCCTCTGTGGAGCCTCCTCCCCTCAAGCAGATCAACACTCCCACCCACTTTGGTTTCTGCAAACCTTCTGAGGAAGAGCTCAACCCCCTCATCTAGATCATTGATAAAAGATACTGAACGAGAGCAGCCCCAGCACTGAGCCTTGTGGGACACCCCTGGTGACCAACCCTGCACTGCCACGGCACGTTGGGTCACCTGCCTTCTTGAGCGCTGCAAAATGCCACGAGCAGCAACCTGCTGTTTCACGTGAGGTTGAAGCAGCAGCCTTGAGTACATCTAGTTTGAACTTTCCAACTGCAGAGCGTGCTGTTGTTATTTAGCAATAAGTTGTTGATTTGCAGCCCCACGTTTTCATATTCAAAGAATGTTAGAAATTGTTTGGAAAACAAATGCCTTTGCATTAATGAGTAAATTCCTGGAGTTCCATACTGTCACGTTTAATAATGCCATAGTATTTTGTTTATAATGCTTAGCTGTAAAATTTCTTTTGAAACATAATTTGGTGTCTAAGTTAAGTTCTGCTGTCCTTTGAAAAATCTCAGTTTGCTTTAGAAGAATAAAAGAAACAATCAAGTTAATAGCTCAGTCCATTAATCTGACTTCCATGTGCACAAAGTTGGCTTCTGACAAGACCAATAACTCCATATTCAAAATAAGAAAAGGGGATTTTCTTATTTGTAGGGAGTATTTGTGATGTTTTCTTCAGAAAAGAACAAGGTAACTGAAATTTTTAACCGTTTAAATACAACATGCAATTACTTCCGTTGCTTACACCCCAATTACTTCAAGACTTTCTCTGGTTTTCAGGCAAAATTCTTTCTGTTGCTCAGGAGCTGAAAATCTAAAATGAAACTTTTTAAATGAAAATGTGATCTCGGTGTCTGCTGGTGTGACTGTAGTTAGGAAAATATGAAGAAGTTCAGTTCCATAGGGTATCGCAGAGTTCTGAGCCAGCCGCTATCTTGGGTTTATATTTTCCTTGCTTCCTTTTTCCATGTTGACTTTGTCCTGTGCAGGGTAGCTCCTTACCCTGTAACTTCTGTTGCAGTGCAGCTTTCTGGTAGAAGTGACATTTGTTTTCATTTCTCTCGCCTCAATTAACCGTACGCCGAAGACAGACTCGTCGTGTAAGATCTGGGCTACTAGAGAACACATTTCTGTGAATTCCCTGGAAATCTCTTTACCTTGGTGTTTCTTTAGTTTCACGTGTATTCACGTGGAATTGATTTTTCAAATACCCGGAGAATCGGAGAGATGGAAAGAAGGAAGCAGCCTGCGTACTGAAACTTGTGCCAGCCCAGCCCTCAGCCAGGTATAAAACGTCACACTCCAGTTTCCAGATTGGACGTGCTCAGTAACACCAGTCTGAGGTACTAACTGATCCTTTGTTACTTGCTCCTGAGAGATACTCCTGCATTCCCTGTGCTGCACAGAGCATGTGGTGTGATCCAGATCAGAGAACTGATTTGGCTGGAGGTTGTGTGCTGACGTGCACCCAAGATCTGATAGGTGCCAGAAATAGCACTGCCCTGCTCCTGTGTTACTTCTTGCACTATGTTGGTACAACCTTTTCTTTGGTTTCACGGCAAGCAGGCTCAGAGTACTAATCTCTGAGAAATACTTCAGCAAAACGTGTGACGTTTTAGCTGCTGCGTTGAGACCGCTTTGGGGAGGGGGGTTGAGTGGAGGTGACAGATAGCAGGAGTGAGATTAGTAAAAAGCAACCTTGCTTCTGTTGTAAGTTGCATAAAACTTTGCATTGGAAACTGTCTTTAAATCCAATCTGTTCCGTTAACTGTTTGAAGGTGTAACAGGAAACAGGTTTAGCTGAGCCGGGGTGGGAGTAAGTGGACAAGAGCGTGTGTCTTGGGGGGAGGAATGCTT
Organism: Chloroceryle amazona; assembly: GCA_027560015.1. Lineage (NCBI taxonomy): Eukaryota > Metazoa > Chordata > Aves > Coraciiformes > Cerylidae > Chloroceryle > Chloroceryle amazona. The sequence continues at coordinate 95,445 of JANHFX010008190.1, forward strand.
CAAGCCAGGATTGCTGTAACATATCTCCTGTTGTGAAACCACAGCTCGCTGAGACAATGGGAAGCTGACCTGAAGGTGAAGAATGGCAGGAGAGTTCTAGCTTCATAGTCACCAGCAGCAATAGGGATGCAGAAATGATGAGGTTGCAGGGTAAGCTGGATTATCTCATTGATCTGTCCGAGAGCAAACCTGCCAAATCAAGACTGGCTGGTTGCTTCAGTTGCTAGACAGTGAGGGGTCTGTAGCCAACATAATGCAGAGAAAAGTGGGATTTTTGTCCTCCAGTAGCCATTTCAACTAAATGTGATTATGCTGACTGTGAAGTAGCCTCTCTTTTTCTTTGTTTTTGTGCATAAGTATCTGTTCTTGAAAAAACCCAAACAAACCCCCAAAGGCCAAACAAGTAAAGCCATCCCACCACCAGCCCACCCCCGGACCTTCTCCATTTAAAGAATTCTGCAGTCCAGTTGCAGTGGGTAGCAGAGAATCTTCTCTAGTTTCTCTTTATATATTTGTTTAATCAGGGTTGAAGGATGCCTTTGCAGTTGAGAGCGCTACATCTGGACTCTCTTCTGTACAGTGAGGTGCTAGTTTATCTTGCTCCAAGCACTTTGATCTCTTTCATTTTCTAAATAAATCTGTTACTGTATGTGGCATCCTCATGGCACTGAGCAGCATCTGTAAAAAAATCTATGAGTAAAATACTGCATAAGGTAAACGATTTTATATTTAGGTTGATAATGAATAATATACCGTATGTCAAAGCTTTTGGTCAAAACAATGTTGGGTTTTGTTTTTTCTTTTTCCTGTATGTCTGATGTTGGTAACTAGTGTTGAAACAACTGCTCTATGTGGCTAAAAATGAATTAGTGTGGTGGTCAGATCTGTGATGCATTTTATGTTGCAAATACAAAATTCATCCCGTTGAATTTGCATTCTATTATTTATCATTTAAATGCATCATATATATGTGTTAACCTGTGGTTCCAGACTCTGAAAACCTGAACTTAAAAAACAAAACCAAAGACTCGTGTAGCAGGGTCAACTGAACCTGCCTTCAGCAGCAGCATTGGCTGTTACTCTTCTGCGTATGATATTAAATGTAGCTCAGTATCAATGAGTGTTCCTTCTACCAAACCACTTCTGACTGCTAGAGCCTGGGACTGTCATCTTACGGGGATGAATTATGTGAATTACAGTGGGCTTTGTAAGGCACTGTGCCCCCAACAGCTGGGCCTAGGAAAGCAGCAGACGCCTTGATTTCAGCCCCCTATACACACATCTGCTTTCTCATGACCTTTTTTGCCGAGCAAGTGTTTAGCTCCTATGAAAGAACAACTGGTTTCCTCATCCCTTTCAAAGCTTTGCAGGCATCTTCCTCAAAAATGTCCACTGAAGTTTTCCCTTTGTTGTCCCATCTAGAAAATCTTGGAACAAAAGCCCTAAATCTCGGTCAGCTTCCTGCTAATCTGGAAGTACTACAGACCATCAAATGCTAAAGCATACCTGTTTCCACTTGGTTTTCGTTAGTGATGTTTTAGTAATGATCTTTAGGTAGCTAGCAATGACAGAACTTCCGTGTTTCCACAAGGCTTCTAAGCATCTTATCAGTAATCTTGGAAGCTGCTTGGCTATCTGTACAGCTGAATGCACTGAAACGGTTTTCTTCAGCGGATTTCATGGTCGTGGTTACCACTAGATTTGCTGATCTCTTGATCTTTTCAGTGCAAAGAAAGTAGTCTGTGGTTTGTTTAAATGTATACAAGATGAGAGCCAGTTTTCAGGACCACTTCTGTCTTCTGGTGCTGAAAACGGAGCAGTAACGACTCGACTATTTTGTTAACACTTTGTGTGGAAAAGTGAATCGAGAACTCCTGTGTAACTGGCACACGATGTGAATTCGCCAGTATGCCTCTGTGATACAGTGCATGCCTGTTCTGAACGGTAGCCACTTAGCTGTCAAAATTCGGCAGCAGCTCTAGAAAATCCTGCAAAACAGAAGATCTGTAGGAAAGAAGGCTGCGGGGCGAAGGAACAGGATTTTGCTCATTGAAAGAAACTACCTCTGAGCTAATGAGGGGGAAGATGCAGCCACTGACCATCATAAAAGAATTTGTCATTTGTAGCATACTATTATCTTGCAGAATTTTAAGGTGTTATGTCGTTCTGTCCTGATGTCCAGTAATTTAGCAGTCTGGGAGAGAGAGATGGGGTCTCTACTTACTGACCCTCTGATGCTTCACTGTGAAAAGCAAAAGTCTGTTATACACAGAAGCTGTTTGTTGATCCTTGGCTTTTTTTTTTTTTTCAGTAGGACCAGTGCATTTTAAAAGCATCCAAAAATGTAGCAGGCATCTCATTTATAGGAAAGCAGGATGCCCCCAAATATTTTATTGTTGAACTTCGGGTGAAAATTCTCCCGGTATTTGATGGTGAACTAAATAGGAAAAGAATTCAAAGAGGATCTGGTAGGGCTGGCCCTCTTGCAAATAGTAGGATGAATGAGGTTTTTTTATAGGATACAAACTATGGTCAGCTAATTTCTTTCAAAGATGAGAGGTGTTAAGTAAATGGCAACAATAATGTTTCTGAAGTATATTCACTTCTCAGTGCATCTCTTAAAGTATTTGTTAATGCATTTTACATTTTAGTTACCTGTGGAGCTGGCAGTTTCCTCATTTCCTTGATGAAGAAAAGAATATAAAATACCATCTGGGTTGGTTAGTTTAGTGACTAGACCTGCTTTGAAGACAAGCTGACTATAATCAGAGAATGAAGTGTTGGTGCCTTCCCACAGTGTTCATGCAGTTGTGAGGAAAAAAATAAATCTTGGACTTGTTTTTTTTTTTTAAGGTTATTGTTGTTCCACCTTTTACAGCTTGCTCACAGGGGTCATATTGCTCCTGTCACTCACAAGGAATTTTCAGGCCGTTTTTGTTGTGTGTTTTAGATGTTCCACAGTAGATACTCTGGAGCTTTATGGAGCCTTTAGAAGCACTGAGCCTGGCTGCTGAAGATAAAGAGCTTACATGACGAGATATCCTGTGGGAAGCTACTGTAGCAAGCAGACCAGCTTGTTGTGCTGCTGATCTCATGTGCTTTTGAGGCGTGCTCTGCATCAGCCCAACTCCATAAAGAGCTGATTGTGGTGTGCCCAGGTACAGTCCAGATACGGAAACCACAACGCTCCCGACTGGTTCCCTCTCTAAGGCAGTTAGAGTCCTGATGTTGGAAACCAGAGACACATTTATATCCTAGGTTTGAAAATACATCATTTCATGACAAAAGAAATTATGTTTATCATTGCAACTAGTACTCCTTTCTGTTGCCACCTTACATAAAGCTTTGGTAACTTCTTTACTAAATTGTATCCTTAGTTTTGGAAACTCCAGCATAAGTGATTCTCTCAAAGAATTAATACTGGTCTTTTGGTTTGTTTGGTTGGGTTTTTTTTCCAATTATTCTAGTCTTTTTTTTCCTAGCACGTGATGGAGCTGTAGAAGGTGTTTATGAAGAGAAGCTGAGCAATGCCTCACATTGACTAATGTGCAGTCTGTTAAGCATTGTGTTGTTTTGCTGGTTTATAACTGATTTGGACTCTGAGGAAGTGAGAGGCTTAGTCCTGCCAGGAAAACAAAAATTCCTAAGAGTTTGAGAATGGCTTCTATTGATTTTCTTGCTTCAAGAAAGCTCTGATTGTGATGAAGTCTAAAAAGACCACGGTAACCCACAGACTGCAAAAGGCATTTGGTTCCTGCCCAAGTGCTTGTGTGAACTCTGCAGAGGACAAACCTCCAGAGCAAGCTGGCTGTGGATGCTCCACGTAGCCGTTGGTCATGGGGTCTCCTGTGTGATCCTGCAGCCTGAAGATGCAGTTGCTTGGTTGTGGTTCCTTCAGACTCTCTGAATCTGGGGGGGAAAAGTGACTATTACACTGTAACTGCCACGCCAGGATGGCGTATTAAGCATGAAACTGAGGGTTGATGTTGTGCCCTCGGTGCAGTAGCAGAACGTGAAGATGCTTAAGAAGTCGGGGTCTGTTAGGATAGCATCCAAGCAGTGTGTATGGAGTGTGCTTCCTTACTGGTCCAGTAGTCTACCTCATGGACTCTTATGTGGCATTTCAGGAGGGCTTATTGGCATGAGCTATCCCCAAAACCGTACCTTTCTGTGTTTGCTTCCTATCGAACACATTGGCTTACTCTGAAAGAGAGCTCAGGAGTCAGTGCACTTAGTGGTTGAAGGTAACAGATTCCTGGAATCTGTTAGGAGCTCAGTTATTCCTTGCCAGTGCAGTCATCTTACTGCTGTTTGCTGAGACAATGTTAAAGTAAATCTGAGAAGCTCATTTTGTGAGGCTGACTGATAACCCACGTTTTCAATATCAGGTGGCTAATGAAGTGTTTAATTCAATTATAGTATCTGCCTGGCAAGGGATTCTGTGACCGAGTGGTCCCACTCGCATTAACTAGCTGGATTTTGCAGTTTGAACGTTGTGAAGAAGCTCTGCTTCTCCTGAAAATATCACGTTGCTTCAGCGGGGGTGAAAGATCAGATGACAGAAGAGGTTTCCTGGCACAAGTTTAGAGCAGTCTCTGGTTCTGTCTGTCTGAGGAACTGCGTGTAAGGTTGCTGCATGTGGTGTTTATAAAGGTGAGACAGTAAGGGAATTAATTTGGCTACTCATCTATCCAAAAGCTAAGTGAAGACACGTGAACTTAGGAAAAGTGTATTTCTGAGGCAATTCAAGACTGAGCCATTTGTTCAATACCCTTAATGCAGCAGTCTTTGGACCTCGTGTATTTTTATTCTGCTTTAATACTCCAGTAACTGGGTGGCTTTTCCCCTCCCTTTAATTTGAGGTGTAAGATAATAAATCCATTTCCTTTGGTAGGCATCTTGGTAAGCACGTGCAGGAGTGGGGTGAAGTACTAGACACTACCAGGGTATGTTGTACTTGGCCACTATCTGTTACAAAAATGCTTCGCTGCTGTTTGCTTTACAGTTTCAGCAATTACTCAGATTTTATCTCAGAAATTTAGAGTCTTAACTGTTACAGCATCAGTTTATAAAGTGATGATTTTAAAGAACTTGCTCACTGAGTAACGAAGAAAAGGCTGCTATAGGGATTTTGAGGGAGAACAATTCTGTTTTTATTTCAGAATTTCTATGAATACTTTTTTTCAAGGTAATTTTTACTGCTAGATAGCATCCTTCTGAAGAAAAAATGATTCCCACACTGTGTTTTGGGGATTGTGTGGTTTGTATGCTTTAACTAAAAGGATCTGAACCTGAAGTGACTATGCTTTGCAGCTGCTGATACAGCTTTTCACTCCCTTTCTCTTTCTGGAGAATTACTAATATTATTTGAGCTACTACTGCTTTGTAGTTCTGAGAATTAATATTGTCTTACTATTGTCCTGTTGCCATTCAACAAATACATTTTAGGTGCATTGACTCCATCTCTGCATGCTTGTTTCAGTGCGATGCGGGTATTGTTGTCCAAGTTACCACGACCGTGGATTGTTGATGAGAAAAAAGATGACGGTTACACTGCCCTGCACCTGGCAGCTCTCAATAATCATGTGGAAGTGGCGGAACTTTTGGTACATCAGGTAGGTTTGTTCCATCAGGAGGATTTAAATGTTACACTTAACCATCTGGTGTGAAAGTAGTTTGGTTCTTTAAGCCTGCAATCACAGTGCAGAAGCAGTGGAGCAGGGAAAGCCAATGGTCTCCTGGGGGCATAAAGAAGAGTGTGACCAGCAGGTCAAGGGAGGTTCTCCTCCCCCTCTACTCTGCACTGGTGAGACCACAGCTGGAGTACTGTGTCCAGTTCTGGGCTCCCCAGTTCAAGAGGGACAGGGAAATACCAGAGAGAGTCCAGCAGAGGCTACAAAGATGCTGAAGGG
>JANHFX010008191.1:0-16932 GCA_027560015.1 Chloroceryle amazona
GCCTCACCGCGAGGCGCTTGGCCCGCCCTTGGCACAGCTCTGGCCCTTGCTGCCCCGGCCCTGCCTCAACTCCCCCGCATCCATCAGCGATCCGGGGCGCGGATCCGAGCTCCGAGGAGCAAGGGGCTGCCCGTGCTCAAGCACCCCTGTCGGCCTCCCCGCGGCGGTCCTGCAGCCGCCCGTACCTGCGGGAGGGTGGGATAACGGTGCGGCGCATCCCGTCCCCTTGGATGAGGCTCCGCCGCCCTTCCATCCTCCCGGCCTTTACCTGGGCTTCAGGCGTCCCTAGGCGTCGACGGGGCAGGCTGCAGGGGTTTAGACCTGCTCTTGAAAGCCGAGCCTTGCTGGCCTGGGTTTTGTAAGAGCAAACCTGAGGCCTGCCCTTGGAGGGCTTGCAGGATAAGGCCTTTATTTTTTTTGAATGGTGCTGATGGGCTGATATTGACATAATATCCCTGCTTAAAAGTGACCTCTTCCCTAAATGGCAAGAACTACAGAACAGATCATTCCAGGGATTTGGATAAGAGGAGTATCTCTACACCATGTAATTTTTGCTTATTGGTTGCCCATTAAGACTGATTTGTCCTAGAAAATGGGTGAGATTTTGAGAAAAGTTCTTTACCTCAGCCTTGAAAGCAGCCATTAGGCCTGTAAATTACTGCAGATTCGTGAGATCTCTATTTAGGGAGAGGATGGTGTGGATACAGATTTAATAAACAGGAATTATTTTTGTCCAGTATTTACAGATTATCATTCATATATTCCTAGCATGACTGATGACTTCCATGTACCACACTGAATAATCAAACAATCCTAAGAAGTTATGTTAATTTAAACAGATGGCATTTTAAAGTTTATTTATTTATTTCATAAAATCATAGGATTATTAGAAGAAAATCCTATAAAATTTTGTAAGGGGGAAGAAAATGAGTCCCACTTCATTTCAGGATTCTTTTTGGTTCCTGAGATCCCTGCCCTATGCTTAGGACCCACCATGTATACACAGGAATGTCTTTTCTGACATGAGTTGTCTCACTGACAGTAAGCATGATATGTATAAATACTCATGGTATTTATACAGGAATGGGATTCTGTAATGCTTATTAAGAACTGCTGTGTTTCATCTCTATAAGATGCTAATTTCTGTTACAGGTTTTATATACCTTGATGTGAATATGCTTTGTGTTGATTTTACAAAGCTGACTTAATTTGGAATGTTTCGGATTCTAAGACACACTAATTCATGGTACATTTAAGCAGAAAGTTTTTTATAAACACTTAAATTCTGCTTAATTAACTTTTGAGATGGTACTTTTTCTCTGCATTGAAAATATTATTTCCTTACCATTAATAATGCTAAAATTAGTTACTGTAATACAGGAACTGTGATATTCTGTAGGGCTTGTTTTCAATTTCTACTCTGTTTATATTTCTTGGTCCATTGGGCTGACTCTTTTTTGCACCTGAGGCAGTGTGGGATCTTTTTGGATTTGGGGTTTTTGTTTTTGGATGGGTGCAGGTAGTAAGGATTTAATATTAAGTGAATACATATGTTGGAGTTTTAAACAGCAGAGCAAAGAATATTGGATCTTCTAGAAGAGGTGATTCTCCTTATGGGTGGAGACATCACTGTTTGGAGAGGTGCTTTACAAGTTTAAGGAGGCCATGCCCTAGAACTCCTGAGGCACTGGGGCTTAAGTCTCAGTTTTCATTAACTCTATTCTGCTTCATTTTGAAAAGACAAAATGAAGTCTTAATCAAAGCTTCATGTACTGATACGCAGAATCACATTCCATCTCTTTTGTTTTTAATTAAAAAAAAGTTCCATATTTAGAACAGTTGCTCATTTGTGCTACTTACTCAAATATTACTCTGCATTATTCAGGAAAATCTGTATCATGGTGATTGTTACATGATTTGTTCACAAGTTCCAATAAAACACCGTGAGTTCATGATCTAAAAAAGTGGTTTTTTCCATCCTGGGAAGGCTTCCCCTGTATGCAACTTTTGTAACTTGTTTAACTTTTGCTAAATTTTTAAAAAAATAGAAAACTTTATCAGCCCTAACTTCAGTATCAGAGAATATGTCTATAGTTCAATAAAAATGGTATAGATTCATTCTTAATGGGGCAAAATGGAATCATAATAGTAGTTTAAATTAAGTTTTTACTCTTTTTTTTTTTTTTTCTCTGATACTTCCATCCTTTGCACGTTATTATAAATCACAGATTTTTTTTTTTACCACATGCAATGCTTTCATAGGCCTTTCTTTGAGATCACTGAAAAATATAATTTGGTTACTTCCTTACTTGCAATATTCCATCTCTTTATTTGTCTAATAAGAATGGCAGCTTAAAAGAAACTTCTGCTATATGCTGGATAAGTGAGGTCTTCCCCTTTCCTCTCATCAAAACACCAGGCTCATAGATCTGGCATTTCATTTCACAGCTACCTTTGAGTTTGACTCATTCTTTCTTTAGCACATAGGCTCTCAAACACATGCATCAGTGCAAATGAAGAGCCAAATGTATTTGGTAAACTCCCACCTGCAGTTTAAATTAGACAGGAGTGGACAAGGTGCTTGATATTCTGAGGAATACAGTGTGAAAGTTGGTTTTCCTGTTATTTATTTTTGTTGGGGTTTTTAGGTACAAAAACTTGTAGTCACTGTGTATCTTCTCAACAGTTCCCAATGGTAAATTGTATGTCAATAAAGAGAAAGATGCAGAGTGGCATTTCTAGTTTAACTGTCTATCCTCTGGTTGTGAGGTGTGCCTAATACTTGTTATATAAAAACATAAGCATACACACACATGGTTGTGTCAGTGCTATACTAGTAACATGGTGAATAACCTGATTAACTGAAACCAGTACCTAGAAATGAATATCTGAATGTTAAGCAAAAAAATCACTTGAATGGTGAGATGTTCAGAAATGGTGAAATGACTTTTTTTATATTGGTTATGTCCTCAAAAATCACAGCTCACACTGGTTTGTTTTGCTTTAGCTTTGCTTTGGGTTTAGTGGAAGATTATTGAAGAGCATCTTTGTTTTGCTCTGATTATGACAAGAGAACTTGGATGTAAATATTACTTGTTTTGTTTCTTGCAAATGTTTTTTAAAAACGCATATATTTAGTCTGTGAGCTGGCATTCTGTAATCAGCGTAAAATTAAGAGGGAGCTATTTATATTATCAGTGCAATGTCTATTTGTTCATGTGTTGCTTTCTTATTCCGTACTAAATGCTGGGCACAGCCACAGCAGTGGGAAGATCAAGATGTCTCTCATAATATTTTTGAGGTCTTCTGCTCTATTTTCTTCCTGTTTTCAGTCCACCTTAACAGTATTTTGCCTGTTCTCTAGCACCCTACTTTGAAAGTAAGGAAAACAGGAGCTGTTTCACCAAGTATATTTTTCATATTTCTCAGTGCCATTTTGAATTAACTTTCATCCTCTTGGATAACTGACAGTTGTCTTCCATTTAAGTTGGCTTTGACCAGACAATATTTTTAGTTGCTCTTCTGATAGCTGTTACCTTACGGAAGTGTCATTACTGTCATCCGGCTGTATTTTGCAGTTTCACTTTTGTTTTAACACTGATGTTAACCATGTGCTGCAGATGACATGCATTTCTTCCTGGGTGTAGCCTCAATAAATGGTGTCCCTTTCATTAAGGTACACACGATTGTCATCCTTCATTATGGGCACTGCCTGCGTATCTGGTTGCTTTGACTTGTCTGTGCAGGTGAGCAGGTGATTTTTTTCTTTTTTTGGTGAGTATAATGCAGTCACGTTTAAACCTAACATCTATTTTAATATGAAGTGAACCAAATGACACGTAATGACACGGTGTAACTGAAGTATTATTATTGTTGTTATTATTTGTATGGTGAGAAGAAGAGTGAACTGGAGCAGAGCAATCTTCCTTGGGTTCTTCCAAATTTACCTTATTTCTCTTCTTCAGTGATCAGAATGAGAAATATCTTCTGTGTCTACAGTAGGCCTATTTTAATAAGACTTTCCAAAATGTCAGTGGTTATGAGGCTGAAACTTCTTTTTCTGTTTTTGATCTAGAGCAGTATCCAGCATCTGGTAACTGTTTATTTACTGCACCACGATGCCTGTATTTATGCTAAGAAAGTGTCAAATTATTTTGCATTTCTTCTCACTAGCTTTCATTTGGTGCCTTCCAAAGGTACAAGCCTTATTTTCTTGTGAAAAGCTAACTGTCTGAACATGCTTGTTCTTTACGTTTATGAATACATGTGGCAATATGATGCACTTGTATCCTCAGTCTAATCAGGACACGTTTCTGGGGTGGAGGTTTTGAGACAGCGATTTCCATTCTGTTTAAGCATCTAAGCTGCAAGTACTTTTATGATCTTGGAGTAAGTCCTTCATACAGTTCTTTCTACACTATCTGTATGTAAACACACAGTGGTCTCTATCAGGATGGAGAGAGTATGTTGTGATGGGTTGCTTCTCTAAATTGCTTAGAAATGAGAGATGAAAACCCAGAACCACAGCTTTTTCCCTATTGAGGTGTAAAGCACCATCTTCATACTGGTTTTTACCTTATATTGATCTTCTTTGAGTGAGACCATGTAATTTTCCATAGAAGAGTTTGTGTCTTAATAACTTATTGCTAAACTTGTTAAGTATAGACTATTATAATCATACTCTTTCTAATTTAGTGTAGCAGACCTTTATTTCTTAAAGAAGAATTCAGTCCTTTTTCCTCTCATATCCTTTCCTGGACTTTATAGTTCTTAAACCAAAAAGAATGATCAGCAAGTGCATCTACCCCATCTCCTTCTATCAGTGTTCTTTGAGATTCACTCATTTCAAGAAAGATCAGAATGAAAACCTATCTTCACTGTGGCAATAGAAAATAATTCTGCAGACCAATAAGGATGAAGGACTTGATTCTCACAAAGGCAGACTTCAGCTTCTCTGTGCAGCATAATCCTTCAGGAAGATAATCATCCTATTAGCTTCTGTGTGAGGCTTTGGCCACTGCCACATAGGATGGGGAGGATGGGATGCTGTGCCCCAATCCTGAGTGTCTATTCTGGGAATTCTGAGTCTTTTAGTAAAATGGCAAACTCTTACTAAAAACTTAAATTACATTTGTTGTAGCCTGACTTCCTACGGAAATGAGACTTAAATGCTTCTGATATATCTTGGTCCCCTATGACTAATTTTTGCATTTGTGGGCCAATTTCAAACTGCATTTGTAAGAAGAGTTGAAGTCTCAAAGATAAATCTCCTACTCCAAGATATATGTATTTGAATGGATAAATTAATTTTTTTTTTGTATTTTTAAATCAGTTTTACTATTGGATGTCATTAACTTGTATTCTCTGTAATGAGTTACCTTGAAAAGTTAATATTTTGGGGCTATTTCTTTTATTCCTGTCATCTCATTATATACCATTATTAATGGTACCTGGTGTTTTGTTCTTTGTTGTTTTTTTTTGGTTTGGTTTGTTGTTTTGTTTTGTTTTTTTTTTTGGTGTGTGTGTTTGGTTTTTAGTTTGTTTGTTTCTGTGGGTTTTTTGTTTGGTTGGTTGTTTTTTTGCATTCTGCATTCTACCAGCCAGGAAGTTAGGGCTGTTACTACCTTTTGCTGTAAGAATCAAAGCTTTCCTACATTCAGATAATTATACCAACCCTGCCTTTATTCTAGCAACAAATATTCTGTGCATATATAGTGTTTTGTAGATTTTTTTTGGTATTGTGCACTGTGTAAGAAAGCCTGAAATATTTTGGGTTTTCTTCTATTTTTTCTCTTTCCCATCTTTTCACCTTAGCCTTTCCTACATGACTTCTAATCTAAAAGATAGATGGCTATTTCTACATCACAATGGGGAACCATAACCAAAGCCATGGTTAGATATTCCTGAACTGGATTTAGTCTATTTAACCAGCTATTAGGAATCTATCAGGTAACAAAAAAGTGGTTTCTAAGAGTAAAAACAGTAAATGGAGAGAATTTTTGTGTACATTCATAAATATGCACTCAGAAAATACTTCAAGGATTAAGTTATAGATAAATATGTTTGTGGAGACAGTATATCTGACAAACTGGATGAAATAGAAGATTCCTGCATACTGGTACTATAATTTCATAATAATGCCAGATTATGATTTACAAGGAGATGTATTGGAGATAGGACTGATTTGAAAAGTGTTTAAGCTCTAATCAGAGTACTTTGTGTGCTTAATGTATATATTGTCCAGGAGTTGAGAGAGGCTAATCCTTCAAGAGCACAAAAGCAACACAGGTTTCTAATTATTTATTGTTTCTTCACACAGAGCAGAGGAAATACCTGAAAATTTTAGAGGGTTGGATCCCCATATTACTGTAGGTAATAAATATGGTGTGTTCTTACAGATCTAGATTTTTAAAGTCCAAAATCTTGTCATATGCCAGTAAAGCAGAGTCATAGATATCATGATCGTCAAGAACAGTAATTCTTGTATGTAGAAAGGGCAAAATAAACTGCAAGTTTGCTCTTTCATGTCTAGTATATCTAGCTCTCGTGCATCTGATGCAAAAATGCCTTACTGGTTCAGCTGCTACAGTTGGCTGTAACTGGCACTTGGAATAAGAGAGCTGGAAAAAATCCATGGTCCTACACTGGAATGTGGTAATCGCCAGCTCCTTACTGGGAGGTGGGACCAAATGCGTGAATCTATCACAGCATGAAGCTTAAATCTGTGGAATAACCATCCTGCTCTAGCTATTTCAGCTATAGATACCCTGGAAAAACCTTTCTGTTTCTCAAGGAAATGATTTGTATTGGTATATAGATATATTGGGAGAAGGAAAAATTAAAATGGGTGATGTATTCTGAACTGACTATAACATAATAGCTATTTCCATGGTCAGTTTTCTTGTGAAAACAAGCCTGAAGAAGCTGTATGGAAAGTAGGTAAGTCAATAATTGTGAGAAAGATGCAGGAGGAGGTGAGTGAGTTAAAAGAATATGCTACAGAGAAAATAAGAAAGAGTGGGTGTTTATGTAGGCAGCTTTGTCGATGGAAAAATGTTACATGTTCTTATTTTGCTGCATGCTTTTTCGTGATAGAGGAATGGATGTTCTTCACAGTTTAAACCATGCCATTTTGGTTTGTGCTGTAGCCCTTTTTTTTTTTTTTTAATATGGGGAATGATTCATTAAGACATATCCTTTAGGAATGAAACTGTAGAATGGGAAAATCTTATCTTTGAGAGTTCTTGAATTACACAAATAATTTATTTTTCCTGTTTTATAATGCCTGAGACACATCCCACAGGTGATATAAATGTCATGGGTTCTCTCTTGCTAGGGTTGTAGTATTTTAATAGAAAAATAGGAACCCTTTTGTACAGACTGGTTTGTTTCTGGTATCAACTGAAGTCTGTAATATGGATCCATCTTCCATACATCCATGAACTTTGTTGCATGTATTCTGGATTATCACTGGATGCAAACAACAGTCTAGGCAGAGGTTGACAGTGGTAGTTACACTCATTGTGACTGTGACCAACAGCCTTACCTCTCTGCATGGGAGCTAGTACAGCTACTACAGATTTCTAGGAGTTTGAGTACATATATATCTTTCTTTAATCTGCAGTATTTCTGACTGATGAAACTGCCCTAAAACATGGGACTCTAAGAAGATTCATGTATATGTTCTTAAGATTTTAGTAGACAAATGTGACTTTGGGGCCACAGTCCAAAACTTTAGTGATTGAAGATGTTCAGACCTTCCTCTTGGTATAAAATTAACATAATGCATTAATGAATTAGAATGTTAATAAATTCTATCAAGTTGTATTGAGGTTTGGAGACTCATTAAACCTGCCTGTGACCATCCATGTCACAAACCTTCAAGTGATCCATGGCTACATCACTAAGAAGGTTGGCTGTGCTTCATTTTGTTGTCAGTTCAAGGGGAGTTCAAGAGCTAAGCCCTTCTTATATTTGAACTGCTCTAGAACTAATTTAGCATGTTGTCAGTAAACTTCAGTGTTTCTGGGGAACAGTATTCTTAATCCACCATTGTGTTTGACTTCCAACTGCATGTGCTCTCTGCTTGAGTCTGTTCTGTTTGATGGCAGAACTTGGTCTTGGATGAAGTTTTCCAGAACTGCATGTGCAGAAGGCACTGGAGATGGACAAGCTACTCTGTGTTTGTCTCCAAACCTCAGAGGTGTTGATAGATCACTGGGGGAACTTCTGTGTGCTAACATGGCAGACCACAGTTATCGACTTTGTGATTTTTCCAGTATTGATAATGGCTGTACATTTTTGATAGACTGATACTTTGGGTGCAAGACAGGAAGTATATACCCAACTGCATTGCAATAGCTAGTAGATTTTGGATGCCAAGAAATGGGTGTGTGTTTGAGGCAGGGGGATTCTTGCAGTGTATACATGCAATGTTTTCCTCATTCTTGGCAGTGAGTAGGCTAAGGTAATAAAGACAGTTACTATTGCCCTGTGAGTGCTGATTTATCAGGTCCCTACAGGTCTGTGAGCCTCCGGTTCAGTATTGGAAGGCTGGTGTTTGGTGCAAGGCTGCAGTTGATGTGTAGTCTACTGTGCAGTCTGCTGTATCAGTGAAGTAACGTTTATGCCCACAGGATTCACATTGCATGAAACCCATAAGCAGAAACAAATAATGCTGATATTTTAATAGATCTCAGCTGACCACAAAGTCTTATTCAAGAGTATCATCAGTGTGGAAATATTCAGATTTTGTGTGTTGGTGAGGGGTCTTTCTTATCTGTTTTTGACAAATAGGATTTAATGTTCTCTGAATAACATATCAGATTGTCTTCATATTTTAAGAACTTTCTTGTTACTATTTGCTGTGGCTTGTGAACCTGTGCTTGTCTCCAAGGTGGTTGGTGGAAACACTGCATGCCATGTGCATTTACATTTAGCTGGCTGCAGGTGCTGCATGGAAACACCATTGGCACATGATCATGACCACTGCTGTCCTCATCGTAACTTGCCACGCAAATAACATATACGCCAGTCCAGGGAAAAGAAATCTCACTTTTTTTTTTTTTTTGTACAAGCCTCTGTTGCAGAGATGGTAAACATTTCACCTTAAAATAAATTTTGGGGAGGTGGGAGTCTACCTGGTTGTGTACTGAATGTGTTGAAGCAAACTGCAGGCATCTTCTCCATATGGGCTTTAACCTATCAACTCAGAGAACTAAAATATGCTGGAGTTTGCCATTGTGTGACTTTTCTGGGGTCACACATAAAATTGTATTGCAGGCAGATTAAATAAAGCGTCAAGAGCTGAGGCATGGCTTGTAACCCATGTGTTGTAATTCCTTGACAATCCTTCAGTGACTACTAATAATTTCTCCTTTATGGAAATGTGTTGAGGAATTCCTGATGTATTTTTTTATTATTATTTTTTTTTTCAGGTAAATATTTTCAGTATGCTCAGCTGAGATGTTATGGCTCATTGACAGCAAAACTGGTTTCCTTTGGAATATGGCCCTGCACACCCACTCACACTTCTCTGACTGCAGATCCCCTGGTTTGTTCCTGTTCTTCTCTCCTTGCCAACAAGGTCTCTTCTAGTGCCACTGTCTCCTTTAAATCAGAGCCAGTTGTACAAGACTAAATGTCTTCTAGCTTGGCATCCCTTTACAGAGATTTCATCCCATCCTTTATGGAGTTTTTGTCTATTCAGAGATTCTTAAAGGATATTCCAGCATCATCATCCTTATTGTATCAAAGCTTATAGATCCTGTTCGACCAATATATACTGTGATTCTCTGGTTAGCTTATCTTTTCTGCATGACAATATCTAGGGTTGTTTGACTTAGATGAACAGGATGTTGGAGAAATGGTGCCAATCATGTGGCTGAAGACTTAAATGCTGTTTAAATCATCATAAACTAATAAATAGCTGTGTCCAAGAGAAGTATAGGAAACAACGTACAGGAAATGCTGGCTTACAGAGAGCTGTAGAGTGGCACTGAAAACTATCAGTCCTTGGTTCTGTCATGTGGGCTTCAAACTGTGTAGTACCTATGCAGATGTGAAAACAAAGCTTTAACCTATAACCATGGCAAGCTGAGGTTCAAAGCCAGCTCTAGATATGTCTTTTCTGCATGCTGTTAGTAGCATTTGTGCTAATAAACAGCTTAGAATAAACTTGCAGTGTAGTGGGAAATGCTGGTCTCAATGGGACTGTGAATTTAATATAATGTTTTGTTTTTAGCAATTTACATTTTCAAGCAAATCAATTAAATATCAAAGCTTCATTACTTAAGTAGTTCGATTAAATTTTGCACTTCTTTCTCTGGTTTTGTAATGTAGATAGAGAAATGCTATGGCATTCATGTTCAAAACAAGTGAACAATTTTTTTATTGTAATAAAAAAAACCCACATCAAAACCATTTCTAATAGCAGTGGGTTGCATAGGGGCCGTAACCTGCAAGATATGGCCAGACTTGTACATGTGTGGGATTTTGCTTTGGCTATGCCTGCAGTTAAGCTGTGCAATAAATTTCAGAATTGATGCTTACATCACTGCAACTCACAAAGAGAGAATGTGCAAATTAGATCAGAATTTGACTTTGCTTCTGTTCCTCAGTATTGTTTGTGGATTAATAGTCTCTGTACAGAGATTTATTTCATCTTTAATATCAGGGGAGTTTGATGTGCTGCTTCTCTGTATGGAATGCTTGCTGTGGAAGTATGTCAAGGAGACAAAACTATCATCCTATTCCTGATAATGCAGAAAGCAGAGTTCTCAAAACTGGTGGTTGTTTAGCTATCCTTCTGCCTATTGACATGGCAGGAAAGGAATAAATTATTTTCTTATCCTTCTACGTTAGACACTGAGGCAGCAGGAAAATACCAGCTTTGTAAAGTTGATCTGTATGTAAGCTGGAGCTCAGCTTAGCATTTTCTAACATGGCTAAAATTCTGTTTTTGATAATTAGAATTTAGATTCAGATGTTTCATGTCTCCATACAGTAATCTGCATATTATTTTATACTTAGTTTATACTCCTCCTCTTCTTCCTTCATAGCATGATTTCTCAATTACTGAAGTTGTTTTTTTTTCTTTATACATGAAGCACCTACTTTTGGGTAATTTGAATTTCAGCTTTTTCTGATGTCTGTCTCGTTCTCATGCCAGTCGTCAAATCTGCTTTTCTCTTCACTTCCTCTTATGTTTTCTTTTTCTTGTTAAAAAGAGACCCCTATTTGGTATTTCTTGTCATTGTGTTTTGGTGTTGGTCTTTTGTTTGTTTATTTGTTTGTTTTTAATAAATGTTTAAGTAAAATAGATGTAAACTCTTTTTATTTGTTTCCTTTGTGAAGAGCTAAATTAGTGGAGGAAATTTCCATGCCTTAGCTTTACAGGGAAATTTAGAAGCCAAGATATTAAGTTTATGGTCTATTGGCCTTGTTTGGGACTGCCACGTCTCCATTCCTGCTGTAGTCGCTGTTCTCTGAGTCTTGAAATCTGTGGACCTGATACAGCACAGCATCCTAGTGCCCCAGAGAAAATGGGATGATCTGAAACTACATCGCTCTGAACTGCATTTTTAGTGTTTTTCTTCTTCACTGTGTAGTTTAGTGTTTTTCTTCTTCACTGTGTAGACACAGTGTAATGAAAGCAACTAGTGATGTTCCAACTATTTTTATACATATATAATTTTTGCATTATGATAATTTATTGACATGACCTTCAAGCTAACAATCCTTTAAATATAGCCAGATCTAGAAACAACAGGTACTGAAGTGTGACATAATGACAAATAATAATGATTAATTTTTTTTTTCTTCTGTTTGTAGTTGTGTCTTTTATTGTTCCTATCCTTGTTTCTTACATCACTGTTTTTCACCCCATGCTTGATTTCAAGCAGCACTATGATTGTATTTGGCAGGGTGCTTACAGTAGGTGACTTGGGTCAAAAAGTATGTTCTGAAATGCGTCATCCTTTTCCTTCCTGCTCCATTTTACCATCTATAAATTTAATGTGCTGCTTTTCTGCTCTTTACATACACCTTTTGTCACTACAGCTGTCTTTCAGCAGGAAGAAGTGAACTAAACTCCTTGTAGAATTTCATTAATGCCACTTTTGATAAGCTGGCAGATGTTACTGAATGACCAATGCTCACCCTGGCCCCCGCTGATCCCCAAGTGCCATATGTGTCTGCGAGACAGGTGGCTGCATGCAGGACTCTTGGCTGGGGAAGCCTGGCTCTCCCTGGATGCTCTCTAAAAGATGAAGATATTTCTAATATGGATGAGCATTCTTGTAGGTAGATTTTTAAAGCAAAAAGAGGTTGCTGTGAGAATAACTCTCTTAACATAAAAATTGAGACATAAAGCATCTTTCAGTAATGTGTTCATTAACTTGTAAATATAGGTGTCTGCTCTCTCCATCAATTCTCTTAGAGTCAAAGAACTTTCCAATTTCTTTACTTACCTAATTCTACTCACTACTTATTCCCCTGCCTCAGGAATGTCTGCTCAGTAACTGTGACTATAGCTGATATAGCAAATATAATACAAATAAAAATAAAGCTTCTGTGTTACAAATATGAGTTAAATTAGATAGTTTATTTTTAGCTTTCTGATTGATGATCAACATTAACAAGAGTGTTCTTTGTGCTGTGCAGCGATTTTTACAATGAAATTGTACTCTCATCATTGAGTTGACATGAAAGAACTTGCTGGCAGGCATAACTGGGTTAGGCTGCAGTAACTCATTAGAAGCTTCTAAAGTGGGATTACATAAATGGGACCCTATCTCCTCAGGTTAAATATAGTTCTGTAGTTTAATCTAATATGTGGCTACCATAAAGTCAGCCTGTATTGACTGACAGTCTTATTTGTTCACCTTTGCAATGATAAAAAAACCAAACCAAAACGACGACAACATAAATAAAATTAACATGAATCTTTCATGGAATTATTTGTGAGTTTATGGCTGTTGTTTAGGGTGGGGTTTCTTTGATGAAAATATTAATTAACTAGTCAAATTGGGATAAACTTGTATATATATAAAGCATATTTTTCATTGATCTGTTTTTTCTTTAATCAAATTTTTAAAAATATTTCTTCTGATTTAGGCTATAATCTTGAAGGGTGCTTTAGCAAAAGTACTGATAATGCTAGGTACAAACATCTACCAATTGAAATATTTATCATAATCACAAAAATAGTACAGGAAATATTAAAAATAAAGAAATTAACAGATTCCCTTGGCCTCTTTTTTAGAACTGATAAATTTCCATTAAAATTATGAACTGTGTCATGGACTTCTAGGAGCATTGTTCCTTAGTAAGATTTTATATTATTACTCTATAAAAACTACTTGAATCATTATTTATAAGCACTGTTGCCTAGGGACATTATTCATCAGCTTCTGATTTCCATTCAAAAGATCGGAAAAAACCCCAACAAAACAAAGCCCACGAATGCCTTTTTCCTAACATTGTATTTGCCACTGCTGAAGTCTTCAACTTCTGTTATACCATAATTTGCACTTCTCTGTGTAGCATTCCCTTTTGTCTGTGAACATGCGGGGACACAGCAGAAGTAAGGTTATGTCCAGGTCCAAATATGAAGTCAGTGCCACATCTGCTAGAGGTGCAAATGTATGTCTAGAAATGAGGATGGTTTGCCAGCTTTTGTGAAGGACTGGTGAAAAACCACATATTCTTCTACTTAACTAGTAAATTTTAAATGATCTTGGCTTTTTGTTTGATTCTCAGAAAAACACCTTCTCGGATCACATCTGAAAATACCGGTAGTACTTCCCTTGCTTCCTCGGGAATTTTAGTTCTTTGGAACAAGGACTGCACTATACTATTAATTCTGGCTTTGTTGTCAAGGCAATAAATGTGATAATGCATCCAGTATGTTCTAGCATGTGTTAAAACTATTGTAGACAGGCGACATATGTTTTAACAAGATGTAGCTTTGCTAGTTTGAGTCTGTCTCTCCTTGAGCTTTTTAATTGTATAGTTTAGGTGATTTTATAGATTTATTTGAGACACAGTATTCTAACAGCTGTGATTTTTATTCCTACATAAACATAGCAACTTTATGTGATTTTATGTGTCCCATTTTCAGCTAAGTTCTCTGAGCACTTCTTGAATTCCAACTAATAATAATTGGTTTAGCTATCAATAAACTACCTTGCCCAGATTAACTTTTAAATTGATTGGTTTTCACCTCACACAGTAACTGATGCTCCCTTTAGTGTGTTTGGATATATGTTTAATACTTGGATAGGAGCTCTAGAAAGAAGAACTTTAATAACAAAATTATTTATATGCAAATTTTTACTTTGGAGAATGTGAATGGACTTAAATTGTCCTCTGTAGTCTGTAAGGAATTCAGCATCTCTCTTGCTAACTAGATTTTAAAATAATTTCTATCAGAAGTCACTTTATCTCATTGACGTTTTAAATTATTTACAGTACAAGATTTGCCAAAAATGCGATGCATGGCTGAGTAAGAGGGATGCAAATTCACAAACTTCATCTTTAAGTTTGAAAATGTGGAGCGGAGCTGTATGAGAGTGGTTTGTAAGGCCAGCAGCAAAAGGGCAGCTGTATTTCAGTCTGGAATTTTCCAGGCAGAAGAATGTGCAGATGTACTGCATTGAATTGCCGTTGCGCGACCTAGGTTGTTACTAAAGGCACCGGATTTACTGTTCATGGGCAGTAACTTCTATATTCTTGAAAGTTTTGGCTTGCTCTCTCTGCATCACGTAGGTACAGTGATCGAGTCCATATATATATATATATTTATAAAATCCAGGTCATTGTGCCTTGCATCATGTTTTATATCTCTAGTTCTGAACGGACCTCGATGTGAGACTGCACTTCTCCAATGCTTTGTGCAGACTGTTCATATGGGTGTCTTGCTCTTGGTGCTAATTCCACAATTACAATTCCACTGAATTGGAGCACTTATAGACAGTACCAATATGAAATAATTTTTTTTATCTATTTGGTTACTTATCCCTTTCTCAAGATAATCTGAATTTAAATAACGCCTGCGTATGTCTGTTTACTTAAGTTTTTAGCTAAGAAGGCTGCTCAAAAGAGCTCAAGGTATTGCTCTATTTTATTTTCTGAAGTCAGGTTATGTAATATTTGTAAATACACTGGGTCAATGGGCACGATTGCATCAGGGCCTGAATATGTGTTTTCCCCTCATCTGAAACCAAGCAGGATACTCTTCCCAGATCACAGTGACTTTATTGGGTCAGAGAGGGAGAACAGAACAGCAACGTTTTAGCATGTACATAGACCTTTGATTTATCTAAAAGTGCGGGTGACAAAAAGAGCAGCAATTGAAAGGTATAATGGGAAGACCTGCATATAGGAAGAGCACAAAGGAAAGACCAATTTTTATCTTTTTCGTAGTCATATCCAATGAGATGAAAGATTTTTCTTTGTATACACATAAGGATGACAGTGAATTAGATCCACTTTAATGAACCTGTCAATATAGGCTCTGTGTATGACACAGTCACTTGGTCATACTAATATGATGTAGGTTGGCCTAAGCAGATGACTGCATTTTTGTTGAATTAACCAGAACAGATAGGAATGTCAGCACAGCGCTGTAACTACCAAACAGCTGAACTTGAGGTTTTACCCTTGAGATTTTAAATGAGGAATTCTAATTTTCACTTCTTAATTTTGCCTTCTCCTGGCATAGCAGACAGCCATGTGTTAATATTTAGAGCCCAGGTACTGCTGTATAATTAGGTTTTGCTTTTTATACTAAGCTATCCTTTTACTGTGAAATACTAGCTTAGTTGTGAAGACTGAGTTGTTTTTGCTACCTGATGGAGTTTGCATCTGACATTTAGCTATCTCAGAATTCTTGCTATAAATTTTGCTTGCTTAAGAATAAAACTCGGTAAACTGCTTAAGGTTGAATAAGTGACAATGCAGAGACTGGTAATATAGTTCTTTACCTTTGAATGGTCCTATTTTCAGGAGATAAATTTAATAAAATTATTGCACAGATGCCATATTTATTTGAATGGAAATACATTAAATTTCTCATGAAGAATGCCAAGAAGATAGATATTTACTTTTTAGAAACATGTACTGCCTCATTTTTTTAATGCCCATTTGCTTCACAAAGTTTTTCCTGATAGTTCCCAGAAAGAGTGGTCCACAGAAAAACGAAAAACCCATCCACAAGAACTTTTACTTAGTATCTGAACACATATACACTATTACAAAGCAGTTTGTTTTTTTTTTTTACTCTTTGTAATTGAAACATTTTCTTCCTATGGAGTACTAAAACTTTGCTCATAAAGAGTGTTCAGTATCTCATAGCTTCAACTGCTGGCTTCTGTTCCCTGTCCTGTGCTCTCAGGTGACAGCTTCCTATTTGCTTGCTCTTCCCAGAAAAGGAAACCAACTCATAATAATGTCTGATTGGGATCTTTTTTAGTTTATCTTTTCAGAAGGATATTAAATTGACCAAGTTTAATTTTTTAAAGGTCTCTTTCTTAGACCCAACTTGTCTGTCCCTGGCCTATCTTACTTAGCCCTAGCATCTGCCTGTTTCTGTCATTATTGTATCATATCAAGTTGTATCAATGCTTTTTAAAATATCCCTTTAGTTTTCTTTTTCATTATTCTGTAAAGGTCTTGCAGGTATTGGAAAATCCAACACTGTGCAGAATATTGTCCGGTGCCCAAAGAGCTTAGGTTGTTCCTCTTTCTTTAATACCTCCTCTTTCTGGGAATCTCTGCAGCACTTCTAATAAAGGGTTAAAAGTCCGGTTCGAATGGACTGCCCAGGGAGGTGGTGGAGTCACCATCCCTGGAGGTGTTTAAGAGAAGATTGGATGCTGCACTTAGCGGCATGATTTAGCTGATGTTGTGGTGTTAGGTCATAGGCTGGAC
>JANHFX010008192.1:5000-23617 GCA_027560015.1 Chloroceryle amazona
GAAAACACATCACTGAAAGTAACATTTCACATTTGTATTTTCCCATAAGTATATTTAATGGAAGCCGTGGGACTGAAAGCTGTTGAGACAGAAATCTTATTCAGGAGGCTAGAGCTGTAGTGCTCTCTGACTCATTTGATCCTCCCATGGCTCCTTTGGGACTCAACCATTTTTAAAAGGAATTGCAGATAGCAGTAGAAGAATAGCTTTGTCACTGGCTATTCATTCCGTGGTGTTTCAACATAGGGCACGGATTAATGTAACTTATTGTGTTGAATTTTTGTTTTCTGGACATCTGTTCAATACTCCCAAACTCCTTCTGCGTAAGACTCTGAGGAACCATTGGTTGGGAACAGAAAACCTCGGGCTAGATACTCACTGGTGACTTGGAGGTAAAACTCTTTGTGTCGGCTCTCCAGCGCCCTGAGCTACCCAGTTGTCTGTGTCAGATAACCCCAATGTGCCTTGTGTCAAATATTACTGATGGCACTATTGACATTGTGTCAGGAAGTGTCATACCTAATGTCTGTCACTGAGGAATGGTGACAGAGTCAAAATTTGACAAAAACCACTTAGGGACAGATAATGAAAAGTACTGTGCATCTTTCTCGTCCCCCTCAAAGGCAACTGAGTAAATCGTGAATGTCTACTCGGATTTTCTTACGCAGCACGCATTTAGTGCTGGATATTTCTAGCCACGGAGATGATAGTTTTAAACTGCCTAAAAATATTGGTCAACAGGGGAAGTTATTCAAAACAAGCGTAAAATGACCCAAGTTAGTGCAACCCAGCTGCAGTCGGGGTAGAACAGCTCCAAGATGCATTGACACACGAGGAGTTGGGCATTGAGAAGCAGAGTGAAGAAGACAGATTCGGTTCATCTCCTGACACATCTCTGTATATCATTTTAAATGATAATATTCATTGCTTCTATGAAAAGGTGTCATTCTTGCCCTTCTGAAGGGAAGTTTACTTCCACTATGCCCTTCACCGTGGCTTGATACAGCCTAGTCCCTCCTGGTTGTCTTGATCTCTGACCCGTGTGGATGTAGGCAAAGAAATACTTACAAATGTCTCTGAGAGACACATTTTCAACTCTTTCCCTTATGGGTATCGTAGGATATTTTAAAATGCTCTGGCATTGATCCATAGAGATTCTATGTATTTATTTATTTTTAGTGCTTTGTTTTTACTTAGTAGTACCTCTGAGTCTCTGTGGTTCGTGAAATCAAGGTCTGTATCCCTTTGCCTTCAGAGGCAGGATCAGGAAGTTCTGCTGCTGTCAGACTGGGCTGTGGGCAGCAGCATCTTGCAAGCGTTTGTCTTTGAGCAGGCAACTTCAGTAATTCCAAAGTACTCCTGGTAAATAATAATAAATAATAAAAAACCCCCACAATAGTGGACTTTAAAGCAACATTCTACTTTGCTCCTAAAGCAGCTGCCTGGTTTTCTCAAGTAGATGCCTCAGGTTGCCCTGAGAGCCTCCGGACGCGTGTGAAGTAGCGGCGGCTTGTGTTGTCCAGGCAGTTTGTGTGATTTCTTAGAGCCACGAGGTCAAATCCTCTCAAGCACTAAAGAAATGGTAAGAGACAGCGTGGGATGTATCCATCAGAAGGCTGACATAACGTGAGTTGTTTTAGTTTTGTACAGCCTTCCATGAAGTGAAGGAGTCGTGCAGACAGTAAACATCCTAATGTCTGGGTCAACATACAGAATCAATCACTGCAGAGCAGCTGTACCTTCGGTACCTGCCCTGTGACCGACCTGCACCGACTGCTGCTGTTTTGGAGGCAATGCTGAGGCTGGTGAAAACCCTGCTGCACTGGGATTGTGAATCACCTCTTGCTGGAGTCCCCTTTGGGGTCTTAGACCTGTAAATTATTTTTTTTTAAGTGCTGTGAACTTTGAATCCCTATTAATTTTCTGTTTCTGAAACATCTCTGCCTAGAACACAATAACAGATAGAAACCAGGATGCTCTCGGGTCATAAATAAAAGCGGGGCTGTAGGAAGTCTAAAATCCTCCTCTGGAAACACTCGGGAAGGTAAGAAACGTAGATGCAGAGCATTTGCCTGATTACCAACTTAACTGGATTAAAGAACATGGTGGAAATTACTTTATCCTGGCTTCATTATGTTAAATTAATGTTTCAAAATCTAGTCTCGGGCATTTTACCTCCAAAATACACAATACTGGCAAGGCCTGTGCTGCCGGCGTTTCTCAAACAAGTGGCATGGCTTAGGTGATATTTAAGAAGACTTTGTGTAGGGTGAAGGGCTGATCTGCTGTCCTGCATTTAAACTCGCACCACGCTGAAACGTGCGCTTGAAAGCCTGAATTACCACATCTGGACTGGGCAGCAGATTGTCTCCAGAGTGGCAAGCAGCCTTTGGAAGTTTCTCTGGGAACTTGGTGTAAACTAGGTCTTGTTCCTGGAAGATTCCTTCCCACTTGCTGGCCTTTTCTGCTTTCAGGGTCTCATCTTCCATTATCCCAGAGAGATCCTCTCTTAGGGCTTTTGCAGATAGCCTGTTTTTGAGTTAAGAAATGACATGGAAGCTTTTCCTGACCTAGTCTAGGCCTCCAAGATGAGCAGCAGAAGGAACAAAAGGAAGCAGCTCAGTTCTACCTCTGTAAATCTGTTCCAACCTGAGTCATAGGATGGAACTGAAAGGAGAGAATTTTCTTTTCCTCCTGTACAAATTTCAGGCAAAAATTTGCCTGAAAGAGAAGTTCTGTTTCATCGGCCGAAATTGCTCAAGCTGGTTTACCTGAGGAAATAATATCTATTTTGAGAAGGATTCCTGAGCTCTGTCCCTGTGCTGCTGCTGTCGGTTAAATGCTTGCTTCGGTTCAAAACAGGGAAAAGGACACCAACAGAGTGAGCTCCAGTAGGGCGAGTGAATGTGCTCTGCTGGAATAAGCTGGTCTGATGCTCAGAGTACTCCCTCAAGGTGTGCAGAGCTAAACACCAGAGCTACCTTCTTCAGAGGCAGACCTGAATGCCAGCCTCTCCTGTTCTTACCTGGTGCCTCTCTGAGGAACCTCCGAGTCCTTTATTTTCCTTTTTCTTTTCTTTTTTTTTTTTTCTCTGTTCTTTGTAGGGCCTTTCTGCCTTTTGCTCTCTTCTGTAACAAAGGCGTGAGTGGTGAACTTGTGTGAATTCTGAAAACATCCATTTCCATAAAAAGAGGTAATGGCCGGACTTTCTGTTTGAGAAAAAACTTAGTGTGGTAAAGTAACCTAGTAAAGTTTGCTTAGTATACAAATATAATGTTTCCATCCATTTAGTTTAAAGTTCTCTTTCTCATCTTTAGGAGTTTACTGACGAGGCTCTACCTGTATAACAGCAATACTTTAATGCTATTTACTAACATAAATATTTGCTCTCGAGAAGCCGTGTTACACAAAATTCCTCAACTGCAGTCTAAGCAACTGCTGGAATGTTTGAGGTAAGAAACCTGACCTTTGGGGAGGATCAACATCAGGGAAATGGAGTTTCCACTGTTTGTGACTTGTGAGGGGGCTGGGAGCGGCACGGCTGAACCCTGGTGGAAAGTTCTTGTCGGTCGTGACATAATATATGAAATTTTGTCCGGGTAGCATTGAGAACAGAAAATATGTTACGTGGATTTCAGCATATCCTTGTACCCGCCAAACGGTTTGGCAAGGCCTTTCTGCAACAGATAAGGGAAAGTAAATAGAAAGAGACCTTCATTTATACTGAACGTTAGGAGTTGCAAAACCTGGGTGGAAAAGAAGACTCTTGAGTCAGCTTTGTTCTAAATGCTGCTGAGGTTACATTAGCTGCAGCTTGAGAGCTCAACAAGAAATGTCTTCTTTGAGGCATCATCTTTTCCACATAAATTCTGCTCCTTCTCTCTCAAACTACTTAGTTGCCAGCTATTATTCTCAAGTGTTTGCATTCCGCATGCATCATAAAATATCATATCCTTGTTGCTGCAGTTGACACTCAAGTGATGGTCCTGATATTTAATCAAAGCAGCTTTGATTGGGTGCACAGCTGACAGGCACCGATAGACATGGGAAAGAGCAAAGTTTCACCAGTTGGTCCTCAACTGGAGGGCTTTGCCAGATTGTAGACAAATGCACAGAAGCCACCTAAGACAGTAACCCTCCCCCAGGCTTGTTCTTGGAAGGGCGGGGATTTGCCCAGTGCGTTCAGGTGAGGGTCGATAGGGGACTGGGCCAGGAATGGGCAGGTGGCAAAAATTCTTCCAAGCTGGGTTCGCCGTTGAGATACGAGATGGAGATGCCCTTTACTTGAGATGCCACTTCTCTTATTTCCATTATTTTTATTTTAAAGATGTTTTTGCCAGGGGTCTTATACTCTTTAATTTTTTTCCTTCTTTTTTCTCTTTTTTTTTTTCCTTAGCAAAGTACTCCTACTTAGCTTATTTATTTTTCAGCTTTAAAACATCAGCATTTTATAGATCTGAATTTCACAATGTGAGGATGATTGCTACGTACAATTTGCAAAATTGTGATTAACCAGCCCCTGTTTCGAGTCAGTTCTCCCTAATTCACAAAAGGCTTCCAAGAATAGTCTGCACAAAATTCAGTGTGCAAATTGTAGGGCAGATTTTTAGAGGGCAGTTTAAAGTATGAAGTCCTAAGGGTTTTATCTATATTTATATCTCTTGTTAAACCAAACTCTTATGTAAATGTTACAATCTGTAAATAACAAGCCGAGCAGCTTTCTTAAAGGAAAGATTGCATCCACATTTTTTAAGATTTGGCAAAATTATTAACTTACACAATAGACCGATATACAAGTATATTTGGAAGCGACTCGTGCTAGCCTGTGTCTTCATCCATATTTTATGGATATTTAAAGGTTTAAGAATACATAGACCTTTCATTTTCCACCAAAAAAATTGTCTCCAATTGAAAAACACTGCCCTTCGTGATGGCTTGAAAAAAATGGAGATAGCTTTTGTATACTTTTACTTTTTATAGCCATTAATGTTGTAGTAAATCTTGTATTATTGTATACAGTCTAGATTATTCTTCATTCTTTTGCCTTTGGACAGGAAAGAAATTACTGGCTTCCATCAGTGTTATTGGCAATCCCCATATTCTGACATCTGTTCCTTTCTAAACATTTTACCAACCTTGATGAAATGTAGTTTAGTGTTAGAGGCTGACTTGAAGAAAAAATTGGATGATAAAAAAATAACATTGATTAAACACCAGAAGTAATTTACCAATGACTATCAATATTTTGATGGCCACTGCAGCTTATTTCAGAAAAGCTAGACATCTTACAGAAATTTTAATCATATTTAATCTTTGAATTAAGCTGAATAAATGAATTCTCATTTTTTAAACAGAAGGATGGGAGACTGATTTTGCTCAATTTTAATCAAACTCTTTGAGCTATGTTCCTGAGACTGTTTGGGGCATATTTTACAGATGCCGTGCATTGCACGTCTCCCAAAATGAAAAATCTCAATTAATAATTTCTACTGCAGGGTGGAGATGTCATTCCTGACTTTGCCTTTTCCGTGGAGCCGTGCCCCTGCACCCCTAGACCTAGATTTGCCCGTGCTAGCGCAGGTGATTGTCTCTGTGGTACCAAGTCCAGAGCAATTATGGTGTGTCTTTCCCCACCCGGTGGGGTGGTGAGCTACAGGAGCACCCCCGCAAGAGGTTCTTGAGGGTTGGGGTAAAAGAAGGGGTGGATGTTTCCTTTCCAAGCATTGGAACAACCCAATTACACTGTGAAGGAGTTAAGGTATGAACAGTATCCTCTGGGGAAGGGAAGCAGGAGGGAAATAAGTTGAAGAGGGCTACTACAGAGTGTGTGTTCTGCTGTTGTAAAAGGCAGACATACAAGAGGATACGAAGGTGTGGTTAGATTTTATTTTATTTTTTCCAAAGCACTTAGCAGCAGTCTCAGGGGAGCCGTTGGAACTCGTGGGATTGACTGTGGACTGGTAATGTTTCGGGGCAGAGTTTGGGCAGTCCTGTACTACGAGACCCCTGTCCTGTGAGCTGATCATCCCTGCATGGTGTTCAGTGAGGCCATAATATCTCAAAAGGGGGAGGAAGGTGCATTTCTCCAGCGCTGTGTATGTATATGAACCAGTGAGGACAGAATGAAGCTGCAGCTCTTGATGAGTTCACTTAGTTGCACTGAGATTTTCAAAGGTGGAATTATTCCTCTAGCAGCAGGATCTTGCAGGCCTCCAAAGCTGCTTTTTCATTCCCATACCTTTGAGAGTAACTTGAACCACTGAGGGTTCAAGGTAGGTGCTTGGCTATTTGAAGTGGAGGGGATTTGAGAGATTGTTTTTTTTCCATTTTATAGAAAATTTTAATTTGAAGGAAAATTTTCCTAACAGACCTCCTTTAGAAACTGAGCATTTCACGTGAAAACAGTTTGCCTTTCATTTCCTAAAAGTCCCTTCTGGTAGCAAGAACAGAGTAGTCCAGGTTAAAAGTAGTGTGTGAACTGACAAACTGATATTTTCTGGGTTCTACTACTCAGCTAATCATAAAAAATAAAATAAAAAAATCACACTTTTCAGCCAGAGGCCTCTCGGCGTGCTTTGTAAATTTATTCAAAGGTGAATGAATTCTCACAACTCCTCGCTGAGGGTATTTTGTAGAGAAAGTAAACACTGTAGACAAAAGGCCACTTTTGGGGAGTGCATTGTTTTACTTGAAGCTGCTTTGTTTGTTTATTTGTTCGTTGTTGGTTTGGGCTTTTTTCTTTCTTTCTGAAAATATGTTGGGTTCAACTGGACTTATATGGACCTACCAGCTGCAGAGTCTGGTGGTCAGGAGATGGCCTTGGGAAGCAGGATGACCCAAGTTTAGATGCATATCATTCCTGAGTCTCAGCCCCTCAGTTAAAGTGTAAAACCAAGACTAAAAGAGTCTCTGGATTGGAGAAAGGAAGAGGAGTTGTTTCTCCTTTGCTGTAGCGTGTTCCTCTGACTGCCAGGACACAGAGCTCTTGATTCCATCGTCTTCTGACAAACTGAAATCAACATCTAGAGATTCATTGTTTTAACACAGCTGTGTTTTACACTAACCTTTGAAATAAAGCAAAAAGAAAAAAAAAATTCCACTCGAAATTAGAGAGGGAAGACAGAAAATGATCCTTCTGTAGTCATATATAGTATCTCTTGTTCAGGGGTGGGGAAATGGAGAAGAACATTCAATTGTTTGCCTCAGTGGCTCACAGTTAAATCAGCAGGGGTCTGACGTAGGGCCCGGAGTCCCAGCTAAGCCGGGCAGTATTATAACTGGTGTTGCCCACCCTCCCTTTTCAGACCCAGCCTTCAGTGCCTCAGCCTTCTACCATCTCCCAGCCTTCTCTTAGCATATGGCTTCAAAGCTGTTGACGTTTACCTGCTTAGTTATCTGCACAAACTACTAGTAGGAGCTCCATAAATATCTGACAGCTGCACACATTCACCCTGGGATTAATGCATTCTGGGCTCAGACCCGTCAGCATCACACCCCTTCACAATTGCATTTTATTTTTTCACTTGCTCATGTGGTGTACACCTGTGACATGCTGGCAGTGCACTTGCTTGCAGGGAGAGAGCCCCTCGGGTTCAAAGCTATCTTTCTATCTTTGTTCCCTTCTGCATGAACCTTTTGAGGTTTTTCTCTTAGTGTGCAAAAGGCTCGAGCGTGGCATTACATCTTTAAAAGCTCTTCTGACCCTGTTTTGAATATGCTGAATATAAAAGCAGAAACAAAGCAAGGAAAACTAGGTAAATAGATGCAGGGAGACATCATAAGGAAAAAAAAAAAAGAGCTCCCGAGCTTGCCAATATTACTTCATGCTTTTTATTGCAAACTAACAATAGAGCACCACCTCACGCAGCTGGGCGTGCGAACTGAAGGTGCACCAAATGTGTGGGCTTTCCAACCCTAGCACAAGAACAGCGACACCTGTGCCAAATAACTTTGCATTGATTTGATCATTTTTTTATTATTATAATATTCCCGGGATTTCTCTTTGAGAAGTCTGCGTAGGGGGCCCAAAAAACCAAACCACCACAAAACAGAACAAAGGACTTCTCAGCTTTAGTTTCAGTTCTAAGACAGCTCTGAAGGTTTGATGGAGCTGTTGGAAAATCACAGGTATTTACGTGCACGGAACACATCTAGGATTGGGGCTTAAAAGGGAGGGAGATTGTTCATCTTCTGGCCCTAGCTCTGCTGATGTCCATTTGCTTTGGCGAGCAGTCTCCTTGCGGTCCAGCCCTGGCTTGTTTGCTTTTTTGGGGTTTTGTTTGTTTGTTGGTTTGGTGTTTGGTTTTTTTTTTGATTGTTTGTTTGGGTTTATTATTTATTTTTTTTTAAACAAGCAGCTGATGTTTCAACAGCCAGTTACAGCAACAGAAAGGTTAAGAGAAATACTAATCGTCTGTAAGTGTAGATCTCAAGGCGCATCACTGATTTTGAATATTTAATACTCAATATTTTGTGGTTGTTTAATGAAATGACATATCAAATCAGGGAAAGTAGAACTGAGAAATTTCTGTAACTTAATTCTCATCACTGCAGAACCACGTGGTTACCACTGCTGCTGCTATTATTTGGAGTCACAGATGAGGTTTGGTGCTCCATGTGATGTTAAATTTCAGGGATTAAAAAAAAAAAGATGCTTTTCACTGCCAAGGATTTACTGTAACAGTCTGGGTTATGAATCTGAGAACTGTGAAGGTGGACATCGTCCGTAAAATCGAAGCATGCTCTTTTGGTCCGACTGTCAGCAGTGTAAGTGGTTCCAAGGGTGGCTCAAGGGGCTAGCTGACCTTTTTTCCTTTAGCGGCACCTGAATTGGAGGTTCTCTTTCACCTAACTGCCTACCGATTTACATCCATAATTTCTATTAATTCTGAGTCTCTCTTTCCTACGTTGTTGTTACTTGAAATGGAAAATATTGGTTACAGTCCAAGGGAAAAATTTATAGCCTGTCATTGCAGCCTTGTGCTATTTCACTACAATAATACAAATGCATTCCCTCTTTGTGATAAGTGTATTTTTCCTTTTACTTTCTCATGCGACATTCAGAACCTTTCCAGACTTTGTCTCTGTGGTCCTAGAGATTAGAAACGCTCAACGAGCCTTTAAGGACATTGGTTACCCTTTAAAGCAAGAGGAGCAGACTCTCTTGTTCTCTGTCCCACTCAGACTGGGACTGTGGGAGGTGATTTTGGTCTTGCATAGCTAGAAGCTGGGGCTTGTGGTGGTTCCCCATTAGGTCACCTTTTAACCTTGTGAATACTTTCCTACATTTTCCATGGGAAATACTGCATCCTCCAAAGTTGGAGAAGGGGGGAAAAAAAAAGTTTTCCAGGCTCAATCGAGCTCCTGTTGATGTGTTCAGTGAGAAGGAGCTGGAGCTTAGGAACACAGAAGTGCTGCATGTTTTGGAAGTGAGAAGGAGACCCAGTGGACAACAATTTCTCTCCAGTAATCAAGGGAAGATGGGAGTCTCGCGGCAGTAATGTGGACTCCTCTAATTACCACTTCCAAGTTATTAGCATCTGGAGCCCTTTTTCCCTCTCCTATCTAGCAATTAGGGAGTGGGATAGATTAACATGTTGCAGAGGCTGTATAGTGGACGAAGTTTCTCACTGTTGGCATTTGGTGGGTTCAGCTGGAGTACTGGCTTTTTACCTGGCCTGGAATCCCAGGCTGCTCTCTCCGTAGATGATGTATATTCGTAGATAATGTATATTCAAGTAACGTACAAACGATTTATTTACTTCTCTGCTCCCTGCCCCCACCAAAGAAAAGGCAGCACATCTTAAAAAGCCAAAGAAAACCAGTCAGACACATGTTTTGCACATGAAGGATCATGTCTATAGTAAAATGGGATCCATATGTGTTGTTTTGGATGCGAGCATCAATTCTCAGCTTGGCTTTGCCCGCATGCCAGGGCGTGTGCGCGGCTGCCGAAAGCTCAGAATTTTCTTGCTAAATCACACACAAAATTTGAACTCGGGGTTGCGTTAGAGTCATAAGTTCATAGTTTTCTGTTGTTTCTTTCCTTATGTATAGTGTCCTTTGTTTACAACCCAAATCCTCTCAAGATTAAACTTTAAAAAAGACTCTGTGATTTAATGGACTTGGGATCAGATTCTAACCTCCAGCGTGAAACGAGCCTGACTGGAGCACTCAATAGTCACAGAGGATTGTTTGCAGTTGTGAAGCAATGACCGCCAAACATTATTCAGAAAAAAAAAATAGATGCTGGGACTAATTTTTTTGCATGGATGAAATATTCAGATGAATGTTAAAAAACTGGGTAACAATAGACGGTGACATGCACAAAGGGTAAAAGAGAAATTACTACCATTGCGACAGAGCGTTGCACTTCCTTCCCCCCCACCCCACACCCTCCAACCATAAATATCCGAGGCAAAAGCTTCATGTAAAGAAATATGCTAACTTGAAGCTATCTTCTGCATATGTCCTGCAGAAGGGTCTGGGCAGATGGAAAACTGTCCTGCGCGAATCTGTTTGCAGTTTTAAAATTTATAAAGATAATTGCCTTTTCAGTTCATCTTCCAAGTTTTGGGCTTGTTTATGCTTATACAGTAATTTTATTCCTTCCTTTCACTTTCTCCCAAACAAGAACAATCTTGTAAATTGAAGATCAGATCCTTGCTATTGCTCAGGTACTTTGTACTCCTGGTAGTCGAAAGCATCTGTGACTTCACCGGCTTCCTGACAAGGTGAAACACCAGCTCCGAGAGATTCCTTAGTCAGCGGTGACACCGCACCGTCTCCTGTGTCTCTCTGAGGGTATATTTGGAGGAGGAGGACAGCCTGTGCCTCTCAGATTAGTTCCCTGGCAACTACAATTGAAAAGGCTGAACTGGCCTAGAGAACGGTTCTGAAGCTTCTTCTACCGTCCTCCGGGTTGTTAGGTGGGTAATCCAAAGGTTATTTGGGAGGCCGGTGATATTCTGCCATCCCATCTCAGTTATTTTCAGGGTATGGGAAATGAGGTTCAGATTTTGAATATGGAGAGATCCTTCCTGTGATTGCACAGCACTTAGCTGCTTTGGAGATGCTAATGCTGTGTAATATATATGGGGCAAACTTGAAAGAAAGTAAAGCCTCAAGCAAAAGGGAGGTGAGGAGGGGAGAGCTGCCTTTGGGGCATTTATTTTCCTGCATCTTTTTATTAATTTTTTTTTGGTCATCAAGGTCTTGCTCCTGAAAGATACAGCAAGGTGCTTGCTGCTAGGACTGGGTTATAGAGGAACTTTTGAACCTCCTCCTGGGGCTAAGTGATCAATTATTTTATAAAGAAAATGGGGTGGTTTTTTTCAAAAGCTGTGCTTTATTTTCATTTTAATTATCTTCACATAAGTCTTCTAATTTTGAATCTTGAATTGGACACACATGCACACTGACTTGCATGTAACAGATCTGTGACAGCAGTCGCGTGATGTTTCCATACCATAATTCTTCTGTGAATCAGGCCCAGAGTCCTTGGGAGAGCAGAAAACCTACAAAAAGCTGCTCTGAGTTTGAGTCGGAACTCAGCTCAGGTTTTTCTGTCCTCGATAAATCTTTATTTTATTTTTTTTTTAAAGGGAGGGAAACACCTTTAACTTCTTGTTGCATCTTTGTATTTAGCGAGCAGTTTCTTAAAGGAGTGCACCGGTAAAAGGAGTGCCATCAGATGGAAATCTGGTCCCTGCCAGTTGATCTTGCATCTTCCCCTGAATGTTCTTGTTAAGTTTTGTGGTTTAACAACCCTATTTATGTGGTTTAACAATCCTATCTCAACTTCTTACACGGGGTGTATGTTTCACTCACCTGGGCATAAGAAATACGTACAGAGATAAGATGGTTTTGACTTTCCAGAGGGGAAAGGGTTAAGCTGATTTTATTAAGGTGCTGTTGTTTGCAGGAAGTAAATGTATAAAAGACATAGAAACAGCTTCACTTCCTATCAGGTAACCTGGATATCTTCTCTCTAAAAATGTTATTTAAGAAGTGTAGACAGAGTTCTCATCTTGAAGTTGGTCTCTTAAAATGCTGCCGTGGCTCCCCGAGAAATCCGTAGGTAATAATTCTACAGTTTTCTGGGCAGCACATCAGGACTGTGACTGGAAAGAAGCAGCCGAAAGGAAGGCTTTAAAAAAAAAGAATCCAGGTAACTTTTCACTTGGCCAAAAGAATCTGGCTGCTCCAGACCTTGTGGGAGCCTCAAGCGGGAGGCTTCATGAGGTTTCACTTCACGTGGAACCTTCTTTGCAAGGGTGTTATCCTTTCCGCTTACGGACAAATTGGCATCCGTTTCTTCAGAAGGGTAAAAATGGGCTCTTGCGCGAACGCACGCATGAAACCTTGGTTTCATATCTTCAAGTAGATGGCAAGTGCTGCCTTGTGAACCACCAGGACCTCTCTGCCAGTTCGCAGAATCCCATTGTTCCTGCGTGACGGAGGCGAAGCGGAGCACCGCGCGCCGTCGGAGGACTGCAGCAGCAAATCAGTGGCTAATAAAGACAGGCAGCAACAGCAGCAGCAGTGTTGGCCTTCTCCACAGCAGGGTACCACAGATGTTTCAGATAACAAAGTGAGCTTCGCTGACAGAACATGTGTGTAATATATAAAATAATGGGAACCGAAAGGGGGGGGAAGGCCACTCCAATCCACCCGTGTAAAAATGTTTCTTATTTATAAGTGAGCAGCTGAATACAAATGTCGTCTGCTTACATAGAAGTAAAAAAGAGCAGACTGATATGCATGAGAGACTTTGTATGTTTTCTAGTAAAACAGACTATGCATTGAAATCCTTTTCCCTAGGGTGGGTCCAGATCCTCAGCTGGCCTAAGTCCATAAAATTTATTTTCTAGCAATTACGCTTTTTTATTTCCTCTGAAGATCTGGCTGTGCTGTGGTTGGGGGGAGCCGTGGCCAAAGTTTCCTGCGTAACACTGGGGAAGGCTGAACGGTTTTTAGACAGTACCGGGTCTACCAAACGGTTGCTATACTAAGGAGCTTTGCAGGATGGACCTAAAGAATCGGGAATGTGCGACGATGACTCACAACTACCAGGAAAAAAAACCCCATGAGCAGTTCTCCAATAAGATAATTAGCTGGGAACTGGAGGAATTACAGCAGGAAATCCCTGTTTTTGTGATATAATAGGCTTACCCTCTACTGTTTAAGTGTCCTAAAGTAATAAGATAAACCTCATAGCTGAGGAATCCTTGGGTGAAGGAGACTTTCGTAGTCCTTTCCTGCACTGGTCCCAAGGGCATGAACAAGGAGCGTGAATGGGGCATCTTAGAACTGGCTGGGCCACCCAGTGCCACCGGTATCTGGTGAGTGCCACCACAGTGTGAGGGACCCGTACGACTCCGTGTGTGGCCAGACGAACGGGATCGGAAGAAAACCCGGAAGGCCTGGGCGTCCCCCGTGTGCCTTCTCGGCGTGTGCCGCGAGCGAGAGCTGCCCGGGAGCGTGCGACTTGTTAGGCTGCTTTTGAAGAGTAATAGACGATGGGAGTCAGCACGATGGAACAGGAAGCTCCCATCAGAGGCTAATAAATGTTTCCTTGTAAAATGGGGAGATGCGTATGCGAGTCCAGATATAAAGTGAAAGTAAGACAGCCCCCGGAGGAATTGCTGAGGTAATAAATGTTCTTACTAGAGCAGCGTGTGCCAGAGCGAGACAGAAATGGGCTAAGACCAGAAGAAAATTAGAACCTCAACTACAAGCTGAAGTTCAGTGGTCAGATGAAATTCAACCCTTTCCTCTGAGAAAAAGAGTATCTGCTGGTGACTGATCGACTTGATTATCTGGGATCTGTGTGGCCAGTGAAAAGAACAACAGTGTAGGATTTCTGCCATCTGTCCCGTTTTCGGAAGAAAGACAAGAGCACAGAATATGGTAACCAGCTGAAGGAGAGTTTGGCTCTCTAGACGTACGCATTTCCATGTACAGCTTGTGCCGGGGCAGCTACGCCACGCCGATGGGTCAGGGTCCGTCTGAGCATCAGCTTACTGCGGCATACGGCTCCGAGTTGAGAGGTGGCCAGGATCCCTTGAGACTGGCTGTGGGATATGGAGTTTGGCCCAGCACTACGCTCCTCTGCATGTACTCGTCTGTGCATTTTTTTTTCTCGTTGGGAATAGAGCCTTCTAACTTATGAGAGGCCAGGGCACGCGTTTATTTGCAGTGATATCAACATGAAATCCAAGATAAATGATGTACAGTAGATGTTTCTGAAGCTGAATTGTAACTAGAGACTAGGTAAAGTGCTCTGAAAGACTTGTGCTATGTCTGTGTTGTGGTCTCCTAATCGAGGTTCCTATTTTCACTGCTTTGCTGAAGCAAGGTATGTAAAAGCAGGCGTTCCATACTGCGTTCTTTAACTGGAGAAAGTAAAAGAAATCCCGATATGAAATTCAAAAAAAAAAAAAAGGAGAAAAAATGAAATATTTTTTCCCCTCTGAGCAGTGTCTTCTAATTGAGATCCACCTTGAACATGCCAAGGTCAGAATTTGAGACACAGAATACGCTCATCAAGCTGCCCAACAAGATACCTTTATTCAGCCAAATTGGAAAACTTGTGTGTAACTCAAAAGATCAGAATAGAGTCCTTATTGAGCAAGGTTAGGAGGGATAGAAACAATCGGCTTATATAGAGTATTTTTACTTCATAGGAATGTGGTTCTGATTGCTGAAAATGTATCCTTTGCATGAAGTACAAGCATAATCCTATGCCTACTTTGCCCTTTGAGTGAAAGTATGCTTAATAGCAATTTCAAGGGGGGAGAAAAAAAAAATCTATTTAAAGCCTGTTGAGCAGAATATCCACTTATAGAGGGAAACTATAAGTGAATAATGTTAATGGAGTTCTGTTTTGTGGAACGCATAGGACAACTAATAGAATCAAACTACTCTAACAGTGGGTGATTGAATTACATTTAAGAGCATACCTAGGTTATGACCTTTAAAAATAGTTTCCAAGCTGTCTGTTTTGTAAATCCTAGACCTCCTTCGTACAAAAGTTGTTAGGAAATCTCATCTCTCGCTTGATATGATGGTCAGAGGACCTTTTGTGCTATTGTACGTCAGTAGTTCCATTAAAATATTTAAGTAGGCTAATTACTGAAAGGGAAAAAAAAGTGTTCTCATGAGAAAGCTATTATACCTGTTTATTAGTGTGGGACAAGTTCTTAATCTGGGAGTAAATTTCGAGCAATGACCAGGCTCAGGATGTACTCAGAAAAAGGAGTCAAGCCCTTTGAATGCCACTTATTCGGTGCTTTTCCTCAAAACATTGTGTCTTTAAAAAGTAGGTGTTTGTGCGTCACTTTCTCCAATCACTGGCACTTTATGTGCTGGAACATGAAATTATATTCCTTTTTTTGTTGTTGTTTTTTTCTTTCCCATTTAATTTTTACCGTATCTGTTTCTTTTCTTGCTGTGAAACTCTGATTCAGTGTTACCTTGTGCAAAGGAACCCCCCAAATTTACTGCACAGTCTATTAAAACTGTTTGTATTTTATCAATTCTTGCAGATATTTAGATGCTGATTTTGTGTTGTAGTGCTCAGGAAAGTAAAGAGCAATTGAGAGCCGGGTAGCACTGGGTTTTAGAGAGAGATTCTCTGTAGGAATACCCTTCGAAAACTCTCTGTTAAGTTTTACATCGTTCCTCAAAACAGCCTACAATTTTGTCAGCTTTTGTGCCCGAGGGTTCTGCCTGCTGTGGTGTCATTCATTGCTCATCTTAAAAGAAGGTAGAGAACAAAGGTGGAATAAGCTGCTAATCTTCTGGATCAGCCAGATGTTATTAGTCAATGGTATATGGGAATTTAAGGCACCGATCCTTCAGGGCCAGAGTTGCAGGAGAGGGGCCGTGAGGCTGCCAGCAGCACTCGCTTCCCCGCAGCATCCCGCTTGCCAGAGCGCCGGTGCGTTACGCTGTCTTAGATGTGGCTTTTGCCTGCTGGGGGCAGAGGAATTCTCCGTGGAGCATCACATTTCCAGAGAGCTACAGATGGAGTTGGCGAGTTTAAGAATGCGGTCATTTGATTTATTTTCTTTATTTTTTTTTGAAGATCAGTTTAGCAAGATAGACCCTAGCACTTGATAGGTCCTGCTCGTTCACTACGCAAGCGCCGTGCCGTAGCTCTGCTCGTGATCCTGTTGATGTAACCTCAAAATTCATCCTAGAATCATAGAATGGCTTAGGCTGGAAGGGACCTTAGAGATCATCTCATCCAACCTCCCTCCCGTGGGTGCAGGGACGCCTCTCAACTAGACCAGGTTGCTCAAGGCCTCATCCATCCTGGCCTTGAGCACCTCCAGGGAGGGGCATCCCCAACCCCCCTGGGCATTCTGTTCCAGAGTGTCACCACCCTCGTACTGATGACCTTTTTCTAAGATCCAATCTAAACCTATTTTCCCTCAGTTTAAAACCATTTCCCCTCATCCTATCACTGGACACTCTTGTGAAGAGTCCCTCTCCAGCCTTCCTGTAGGATCCCTTTGGGTGTTGGAGGCAGTTATAAGGTTACCCTGGAGTCTTCTCCAGGTTGAACAATCCCAGCTCCCTCAGCCTGTCCTTGTAGCAGAGGTGCTCCAGCCCCTGGATCATCTTGGTGTCCCTCCCCTGGACTCATTCCAACAGATCCATGTCCCCCTTATGGTAGGGACACCAGAACTGGACACAGGATTCAAGGTGGGGTCTCAAAGTCACTGCTGCAGAATCTGAACCACAAGGGTTGGACTGCATGTGTACAGCTAGGGAACAGACTAGAGAAAGGCAGTGAGATTTCTGTGGCCGGTTATATTTATGGTTCTCTACTTTCTGGCACCAAGGAAAAAACCATATTGTTTTACGGAGAAGCTGCATTATAGGTCAGCTCTTGTCTTAACCAGCCACTCGAAAGTGGCCCCACTTGACTCCTAGTACAATTTCCTCTGACCGTTACTTAAGGCCCGTTGCTGCTGTGTCTGTGGCGTTCACAGCTCCATATGGTGGTTGCTTAAGGCTGCTCCAAGAGTAAACAAGAAGTACAGGGTTTCAGTCACACAAAGGTACGGGACTCGGTCCATGAAATGAAAGAAGAAATGAAACGCAAGGGAGGTGCTCTGTCTTTATTTTACACCAACTGTGCCAGGAGCTGGGAGGTCAGCTCTCACTTCTCTTGTCGTTCTTGTCATACCTTTTCCAAAGCGAAACTATTTTGGGGTTGGGTCTTTTTGGTGATTTTTTTTTTATTTTATTTTTTTTTTGTTGTTTCTGCTTTCTTGAAAATGAAATCACTGCACTATCCTGTACATTCAGTACTTGAGACAGGGAGAGATTCTGGCTTTGCCCCAGCCTGCTTGCAGCCTGGATACTTTTACAGGGAACTTCTTTGGAGCAAAGAGGAACATTTTTGTGAGAATGACAGAGAATGTCAGGCTAAAGCACCAGAAATAATTCATAGTCCTCAGAAAGTTTCCAGTGCTTCCAGTTTCTTCCTACCACCCCTATTTTCAGCTATCGGTTATAGCATCTTGACTTAACGTTGTTAATTGCATAGTAAACAGAACAATATTGTTTGCCCCAAGACAGATTACCATTTCTCATTACAGAACTCTCATAGACCACAAATCATTGATACCATCTCCACCAGTTATAATAAAGTTTATCTTCAATCTGATAAAAAGCATGTACTGAATAATAACTGTTGCTCTTACTGGAAGTGGTTTCAAAACAGGGGTAGTTCATTGAAGTTACCAATTGGCATTTGCCATGGCAAAGAGAGGTGAGAGTTGGGGCCATAAGTGGTCAGGTTTCCAAGAGCGGCTGTGGGTGCAGCGTGCGTGGTTGCACTTGACAACTGAGGAACCTCCTGCAGATGCCACCATCAGCTTTAGTTTTTTTAGGCTTTTCCCGCCCTTAGCTGCGTATGTACTCGAACCCGTTGTTCAGCGTGTTATGCATTTGCATCTTTAGCTTATCCATAGAGAACCAGAGTGCATTTAGGTGCTATAAGAAGGTTTATCTCTTCAGTTCCAACTGCAGAGATCCACAGAGGTCTGAGGGTTTCTGCCACAGTCCCCAAGATGTGTAGCTCCACCTGCAACATTGTAAGCATGGACACTTAAGTCTTTGCTGAAAGCCATCTGAAAAAAGTCTCCCTTTGCTTATCTCCTACCAGTAGGAGATAAGGAGATGAAAAGGATGAAAAGGAAATGGTTTAGCACAGTGCAAACACCACCCTGTACCAGTACAGGTCAGGGGTAGACCCGCTGAAAAGCAGCCCCAGGGAGAGGGACCTTGGCCTCCTGGTGGACAGTAAGTTCTCCATGGGGCAGCAATGGGCCCTGGGGTGCATGAAGAAATCTGTGTCCAGCAGGTCGAGGGAGGTTCTCCTCCCCATCTACTCTGCACTGGTGAGGCCACAGCTGGAGTGTTGGGTCCAGTTCTGGGCTCCCCAGGTCAAGAGGGACAGGGAAATACTGGAGAGAGTCCAAGGGAGGCTACAAGGATGCTGAAGGGACTGGAACATCTCTGTGCTGAGGAAAGGCTGAGAGCCCTGGGGCTGTTTAGCCTGGAGAAGAGAAGCCTGAGAGGGGATCTGATGAATGGTT
>JANHFX010008192.1:23717-33717 GCA_027560015.1 Chloroceryle amazona
CTGCTCTGGGTGCCCCTGCTGGGTGGAGCAGGGGGGTGGCACCAGAGCATCTCCAGAGCTCCCTTCCAGCCCCCACCCTGCTGGGGTTCTGTGATCCCACGATCCCGTGATCCACTGCTCCGTGTCACATCCTCAGGGCTGCGTGTGATCGCAGGCAATCAGGTATGGGCCTGTAATGCTGCTTCCACAACTTCTGCCGTCCCGTCCCTTCCCAGAGCGCTGTACAGTGCTTCGCGTGTCGGTTCAGGGCATTGTCGCATTCCAAATTCCAGCCCATTATACGAGGGAAGGAAATACCTCGTGATTCTCTTTATCTCAGGGCAAACACTACTGTCTA
Organism: Chloroceryle amazona; assembly: GCA_027560015.1. NCBI lineage: Eukaryota > Metazoa > Chordata > Aves > Coraciiformes > Cerylidae > Chloroceryle > Chloroceryle amazona. The sequence continues at coordinate 24,055 of JANHFX010008192.1, forward strand.
GGACACTCCAGACTTCCCCCCATCAGAAGCTGTGTTGAGAAAATGGAGGAAAAAAATGCTTTGAATATTTGTTTAGGATTTCTGGGTACGTGATAGTCCAAAACCAGCTGCTGCAGTGAGACTGCTGAAGGTCTGGAAGTCCCGGAGGAATAGATTTGTGGGCAGTAGGGATCTGTGCAGTCTCAGAACACGGGTTAAGCTGGATCCATCTACCTGCTGCTGGATCCCTTGGGGAGGTCCTGCAAGACAGCTACACCTGTGGTGCTGGGCTCTTGGGATGGGGTGCGGGAATGTGGTGTGTGTGTTCAACACCGAGTGGTTGGTTTGTAGCTCCTGGTACCAACCCTGCTTTTCAGTTTGTGTGAGGGCTCTTCAATGATTCGGTACAGCCCTGAGGACATAGAATCATAGAATGTTTGAGGCTGGAAGGGACCTCTAGAGGTCATCTGGTCCAACCTCCCCAAACAAGCAGGGACATCTCTACCTAGGGCAGGTTGCTCAGAGCCCCCTCAGCCCTGACCTTGAATGACTCCAGGGTTGGGGCCTCCACCCCCTCTCTGGGAGCCGATTCCCTTGATCTGTCACCCTCAGATTAAAGAACTTTTTTCTAAGATCCAGTCTAAACCTCTCCTTTCCCAACTTAAAACCATTGCTCCTTGTCCTGTCATCGCAAACACGGTGCAGAGCAGTGGGTCACAGGATCACATGATGGCAACGTGCACTATTCCAGAAATGGGTTTGATTTTCCAACATGTGCCCTTACTTCTCATGGCTGACTGAAGCCCTCACGACCTACCTGAGAAAATAAAAGACCTTTTCACCCAGCCTGAGTCCAACTGGAACTACAAACGATGTTTACTCTGTGGATTGAGGATGGCCCGTTTCACCAGGAACCATCATCTTTTGCTCATAGTGGTGGTTCCAGAGAAAAACCCTGACCTGTGTTGGTTCTGCAGCCGGCCCTCCCTTCGAGGCAGGCGGTGTGATGCTGCTGGCACAGCAGTGCTCCTGGGAAGCTTGTCCTCCGAGACGGCTCCGTTTGCCAGGCCAGAGCTAAACTCAGCTTTGACGTGCAACTTCTTCTCCAACATACAAATTAGCTCATTAAACCCTTTGCATTAGACACAGAGGAGCTGGCAGCGAGGCAGAGGAAATCAAACCCGCTCACGCTTTGTTCACCTGCGTTCAAAGTCACGAAACCTTCCTGCAATGATTCATCCCAAGCCGCAGGCTCCGGAGCCCTGGTTTGCCTTCTCCAGAGCTGCTCCATGGACAGGGACAGGCTACTGAGCTGAAAGGGAGCTTTTTAGCTGCAAAATTGGGCAAGCCAGCGTGTGCTATTTCTGGAGCGAGCTGTAATGTATGCGTCTAGCCTGGCTCTCTCCAGCAACGGCCAAATGTTTTTCAGGCAGTTAAAGAAGGTAAAATAGAGCAACACTGTATTGGAGCCAGATCTTCTGCACGTTCCCTGAGCGCAGCCGGCAGGACCACGCATGGGCACCCGTGGATGTGGAGTTAAAGGCATCGGTGGCCAGGAAGATGGAGCAGAGGGACCTGGGGCCTCAGCTTTTGGCTCTGGAGCGAGCTGATCTGGGGCTGAGCGGTGTCTCTCACCTCAGCCCGCTGAGCCTGCAGCACACTTCTGGTGCTGCTGCCAGGCACATGTCAGGGTGTCGCTGCCTGTGTCACAAGGCCCTTGGGACAAAGGGACAGTTTCAAAGGGCTCAGTGTGGGGAGCATCACCCTTTTCCCCATGTGACTGATCTCCAGGCTAACCTTGCCGAGCAGGGGACTCGTCCTGGTAGGGTTGAAGCTCCCAGTTGAAGCAACTGAAGATGGACAAGAGGATGGGACATAACCCTCCCCACCCCTCATACAGCTCCTTCCTCATCCGCTCCCATATTGAGGGTCTCTTGATCCTCACTTGCTCCACCAGTTTGTCAGCCTGCTGTATAATTCTGGCACAGTTCGGAGGGGATGGGGGGGAGGTTAGAAAGGTGATGCCAAGCTAAGGGAAGAAGAGATGGAGAGATGGGCCTGTCTGGTTCCTCTGGGTGATGATCAGGGTCACCCACTGTCCACCTTGCTGGATGCTGCTACTCAGAGGAAAGGGAAGGGAAAGAAGGAAAGAAAAGAGCAGAAACACAAGCTGAGGACTGTATAGAAATAACACAGGGTGGGATCTTTCTGGATCAGCCAGAGCTTGGCAGATTTTCACAGGCACACATGGCAGCAGTGCCCAACCATAGCAGAGAGACAGGAGTAGAAGTCTCCTTGTTTCCTCTCTGGGAGCTGGCAGGTACACAGGGCTCCGTAATATCACTGAGCACCATGAGCCATCTTTGTGTTCACTGGCGTGGAGCTTTATTTGTGTTGAATGAGAGCAAAGAGTGTTTTCTGGTGGTTTATGAATGCTGCTGGCTTTCCGGGAGCAGTGTGGGGGCAGGTGCAGAACACAACAGAGATCTGAGCTGGGACTTTATAGATCTCTGCAAAACCTTTGGTAAATTCCTGCTTGAGAAAGGGATGGCAAAGTCCCTTAACAGAATCGAGCAGAAAATGGGATGTTTGTTTATCGCCTGTTGAGCCATGTCCATGGTGCTGTGTTCTGATGCTAAACCCAACATTTACCCAGAGCCTCTATGGGCTGCTAAACTGATTTTGTAGCATGCTTTTGACTCTCACCCTTGTTAAATTACAACAAAATTTTGGTTTAAGGTAGTTGCAAGATGAACGTAGAAACGGGGTTTGTTTTCTTTGTCTGGCATTATTGAGTAGGGTGTTTCATCTTTAGCTTTTTGTTCACAATGATTTAAAGTACTCTGAGTGCTCATCTTCAGCCCTGTCTTGCTACTGCATTTATTTGTGCGTATCTGCTTTGGAAATAACTCGGTGCAGAGTTTTCTGTAACTTCACACTAGTGCTGCATCTGCAGGCGCGTGCCAACACGCTTTCAGGAGAAGCCACTAATGAGGATACAGAGTTAAAATTATCTAATCTAATTGCTGGCAGCAGAAAGCATGGTGGGGAAGATGTTATGAAGTATTGCTGGATGGCCTAACAGTGTTAGTTCCATTAAATCCTCGGAGTCTGACCTGTCTGTAGTTATTTCCTCCTGCTTAATGAGAAAAATGAATTTAAAGAGACAAGAAGAGTAACCACGGCTGGGGGTATCTGAAGGATCTGGAAGAAGTGTGGTGCTGAGGGCAGATCATGGGAGTTGTGTGGGCTCTGCACTGGCATCAGTGCAGCCCTGTCTGACCGTGGCTGCAAAGCTGCAGCCCTTTCCTGCCTCAGTTTCCACACCAGCGAAGCGGGGCTAAGCGCTGGCTTGCTTATCTGAGCTTACGAGAATTAATGGCTGTCTATAAAATGCCCAGAAATCTCCAGCTAAAAGGAGTCACACAAGGGCAGAGCTGCTTGTTTTATTCCGCGTGCCGTTGTTCTGCAGGCTGCGGTTGCTTCGCCTGCGCGCTCGGCCGCAGTTGGCCTCGGAGGATGCTCCACGGCGCCGTGGGGATGCTGCCTGCGGCCACCGCTGCAGCCAACCCCACGCGTGGGGCCACTGCCCTTGGGCTCAAAGCCATTTTTCTTGGCGGTACCCAACAGCCGCTTCCTCGTGCTGCCTTTTTTTTTTTCCCCTGCCTCCGGGATGCATTGTGGCTAACTTTGTTCTTTAGCTCTGCTTTAAGTCAGTCTCAGCCTTTTGAACGTTACTTTTCCTGGATACCTTCCCATCCGCCGTTGTGGTTTTTACTTTTCTGTTAGGGCTTGGCCTCACCAATCCCAAAGTGGGAGGTGAATGATCCTTCTACTCTGCACTGGTGAGGCCACATCTGGAGTACTGTGTCCAGTGCTGGTCTCCCCAGTTCAAGAGGGACGAGGAAATACTGGAGAGAGTCCAACAGGGGCTATGAAGATGATGTAGGGACTGGAACATCTCTGTGCTGGGGAAAGGCTGAGAGCCCTGGGGCTGTTTAGCCTGGAGAAGAGAAGCCTGAGAGGGGAGCTTGTGAATGTTTGGAAATCTCTGCAGGATGGGGTCAAGCAGAAGGGGCCAGGCTCTTGTCAGTGGTGCCCTGGGGTAGGATGAGAGGTGATGGTCACCAGGGGAAACACAGCAAGTGCCACCTCAACAGGAGGAGAAACTTCTTCCCTGTGAGGGTGACAGAGCCTGGCCCAGGCTGCCCAGAGAGGCTGTGGAGGCTCCTGCTCTGGAGACTTTCCAACCCCACCTGGCTCTGTTCCTGTGTGGGCTGCCCTGGGTGACCCTGCTCTGTCTGGGGGGTTGGACTCGATGATCTCCAGAGGTCCCTTCCAACCTCCACCATTCTCTGATTCTGTGAAACCACCAGAATCCATAAAGGAAAGGTGGTGGCAGGAGTATGGATATTGTAATGCCTGTCAATGATTTTGTACAAAGCGGGAGTCTTCCAGTAGTGCATTTTGTTCCAGTCTTCCCTGGTGAATTTAGCTACTCACGCTTTGGAGGGGTTCATTTTTTAGCCTTAAATGTTTTTCTGTCATATATGCTAAGTTGGAAGCATTTGCATCATTGCATAAGCATCATTAAGAATAAGACTGACCCAGTTGTTAGCGGTCACAGCTGAAGTTTGCTTTTTGTTACCTGTTTCCGTTGAGATCAGCAAGTTCAGCTCTAAAGAGAAACTTTCTCAAAGCCCCTGACTCAGACCAGTGCTACTTGGGTGAGAAGTCCTAAAATCTGGAGGCAGTTTTAAAGTTCAGGAATTTTCTAAGCCAACCGAAAATACTGTGCAAGCCCGTCAGGATTGGGGGGTGTGAAGTCGTGATTGAATCAGGTTCTGGTGGAATTCTGTGGGGAAACAAGGATTCAGCAGGATTCTTTCAGAGTTGAACCCCAAACTCATTAAAATATTACAATAAAGTAATTAATGCATATGGCCACTAGACACTCTTAAAATGTAAATTTCACAGCTGTAAGAAATTAGATTTGTTTAAAAATAACAGAAGGCTCAAGTACAAATTATGGAGTAAAAGCCTATAAAATTTCAAACTTGGTTTTAAGGCACAGCCCTTTTTTTTGCCCTTTTTTAATTTCTTTTTTCTTTTTTTTTTTTTTTTTCTTTAACTAGACCTTTTCCTGTAGTGCTATAGCATTCAGAAAACTGAATTCCTTGGCTGTCTTTTGCTTCTGAAGTAGTAGTGAGGCGCCAGTGGGGAACTGGTTAGTTGAGAAGTTTTCTTACTGGGAAGTCAGACTTGGAGAGCAAGGAAAGCTGTACACAAGCCCACGCCCCATCTTGTGTTCCGGAGGTGCCAGGTTCTTTCTCTGGCTTTACGTGAAGTTCATTGAATGCCGGTTTGAGTTGTTTCAGCAGCTGGGAGGACAGGTAGCTCTCAGCTGCCACCCAGGTATGAACCCCTGTTGGGACCGCTGCTTTTTCCCTGCACGTGCATAAGCACAACTTGACCAGTTTGAGTGGTTCCTAGAAGTCAAGGGTCATAAATCCTTCTGTGCCACAGAGCCTAAAAAAACTAAAGCTGCTCTGAAGTTCACGAGCAGCGGAGCCAACTGGATTTGGTGAGGAATGTAATGTGCATCTTTTCAGTGCAGAGGCCTAATTCCAGATTATCCGGCACTTTCTCACCCACTGGTGTTTACAAACACAGGCCCGGCTGTAATGCAAGAAGAGACCCGGGCTAACAAACGTCTGGCAGTGTATTTTAATCCGTTTACATCTGAAACAACACCAAAGTGTAGGGCACGGCAGCTTCAGCAGAGTACTGAGGTGGTTGAAGGAAGGAACTCCAGTCTGAATATGTTCCAGATGAATCCTGTTGGAGATCCATTTCTAAATGTACGCTACGTGCCTAACTATTAAAAAGTTCAGATTATGACCCCTCTAATGTTATTTTAATGCTAGTTTTTAAAATGTAATTATAAATCAAATTACATTTGAGATCTGAAGATGACAGTAGTGAGCTGGAACACTCTAAGAGCTGCTTTAAAAATAACCCCTCTCAAACTTTATTAGTGATTTCAGAAAGAGAAGTGCAAGTAGACTGGCCGGGTTCATCTGCGCTGTTCCTATCCGAGATAGGACAACTTGCGAAGTGTCAGCTGTGTTCTGGTTTGCAGAGATCTAACGTGGGATCTTCCATGCTACCTGGAAATGGTGTTTGCAAAGCTTGAGTTTCTTTCTTTGGCCTTAAGGAGAAGATACGAGCTCATTTAAATTGCATTTCCTCCTTTGTTTTCTCATTCTTTACCATAACAAATTCCTCTGAAGAGGTTGCTAAACACCGAACAGAAAACAACCAACCAACCAAACCCCATCCAAGTGTGCTGAGAAAAGCAGGCCATGATTTGGCAGGTGCAAAATTTTGGGGCAGCTCAAGAAATCATAGCAAAGAAATGCACTTAGTGTCTGTTGTTGTGTTGGTCAGTGGCATCTCCTCACCTGGGTGAAGTACATGTGTATTTAAAAAAAACCTGCTGGACGAGAGACGAGAAGGAGAGGTTGACAGCATTCAGCATTCAAGAAATGTCTATATTGGTTTTCTAACTTTTTTCTTCTCTTAGTAAATGTAAATGATTGCATTAGGTACGCCAGCAGCTCGCCTAAAACTGACCTAATCCACAGAGATCGCGCATTAGAAACCACAGAATTCAAATTTCAGTTTACACGGCTGTAGTTTAAGGAGAGGAGGGAAGAGGAATCCTTGGGTAGGTAGATCTGAACAAGTCATAGAATCTCCTTGGGTGTGCTTTGGAGTTTTTCTTGTCTTGTGAACGTGGGAAGTATCTATTCAGTGGTTACAGAATTCCTCAGTGAATAATACATTCTAAAAATCCTTATTTCTAGGTTTTTGTTTAGACTATTTATAAATTCATACTCATAACTGGCTACCTAAATCACGTTCTTTCTTCAGTTCCCTGATTGCACGAGTTACATATTTACTCGATTCGATACACAATGTAAATTGTGAGCGTTGCAGCTGAACGTGCATCTCAGAATTTCCGTGTGGTTGCTCAGTTACATCAATCAGCCGGTCAGAAGAGGGAGGGAACACACCACATGATTTACTTCAGCAGCTAATACTTCAAAATTTTGAGGCTCTGTATATGGAAGTATAGATTTTGACCCCAGCTCTTACTGTATATAAATGAAGTGGTATTATTTCTATACCCTCCTAGCTGATGCTGTTACATCTGGGGAATGAACGTCAGCCTCGGAGTTCAGTTTGAAGTTTGAAGTCAATGAATATTTAAGGATTCATTCTCAATGTTGACTGTGAAGACATGCTAATATTGGTACAGCACATATGCTCCGAATTTTGCAGACAGACAAAACCAGAAAGTAGTTACATGTTCTTAATGCTGTTAACTCAACGTTTTACTTTGGAGTTACAATGTTTTATACTCCCGACTCAGCTCTCATTTTTACCCTGTTTTGCAGATGGGGAAACTGAGGCAAAGAGGTTAAGGGATCTCTCCTGGCTCACAGAGCGTGTTGATGCCTGTTCCTGCTCCCTAGACATGCGCACAGACTACTAGACTTCTCTGAGTGCTCTGGCTGCAGCAGGTAAGACAGGCTGACCTTACAGTGGGATCAAGTCTTCAATCGGCTTCTATTTCCCAGAAAGAGAAGGGACTCCCAAATACCTAAATAGAAGGTCTCTATTCTGGATGAATCTCTGAAAATCACGTGAAGCAGGCTATTCCCTGCGGCAGACAAAACCAACATGGATGCAGTGGTGTGTCAGTTGACAGCTAAAATATATCTGTGTGTTAATCAAACACCTCTTTTCCTGACGGTCCTTAAGACAGCCGGTGTGGTGGGTTGAAGGCCTTTGTTTTCCACCCTCACATAACACTTTTCAAAGGAAGGACACCAAATACCTCTGTCTTAAGATGCTTTTTTGTTATTGGAAAGACTCTGGTGGCAGAGGAGAATATGGATGTGACAGAGCGTGTCCAGAATCACACAGGCCGTGTTTATACTGCAGTTCCTGCAACTCTTGCAGACATAGTCAGCTAGAAAGTTTTGCTCCGTAACCTCGAAAGGAAAAATTTTGTGATTGTGGCTAAGATGTGTGTGAGTAAGGATGGTCAGATTTTATCCTGTGTGAGTAGAGGACCCTGAAAGGAGGTCCTGGCCCCGAATGGAGGGGGCACTGGTGCAGTTCTGGGGCAGGGTTACTGTGACACGTTACAGGGGCTCGGATCCTGTCACCCGTTCTCGTGCTGCCTTTTTCAGAGGGGAAGGAGAACACGATTTACCCATGAATTTGTCAGATTCATTTGGGAAGCGTCAACAGAGCTGTGTGCCAGATCTTTATGTGGTGCAGGGGTCATGCCAGGGGGCAAAAATCCCTCTGAGTGCTGGCAGACTGCTTGCTTTTCTTCCCCAACACAGGAAGGCAAAGATGAAGGGTTTGTAGACTGGCAGAGAATAAAAAAATTGTTGCCTTTGAAGAGTTTCTTTTCTGCCTCTTTTCCTTGCCAAGCATAAACCTCTGCACTAGGTGGTAGTTATGTAAGTAGGAGGAGGTATGAGCTCCAACATTATCTGGAGGTAGGAGCAGCACTGGAAACACATTCTCACCAGAGCTTTACTTGGAAGAAACTGGTGAATGGCGACCAGGGTCCCAGCGTCTGCTCTGGTGAGGAGATAAATTTGTTTCCCAAGACCGTAGCTCTTGAGCAGCAGGTGAGAAGATCTCAGAAACAAGGTGGGACTCGGTAAGATCTGATGATAGCTGTCTGATAATTATGTAAATTAAGGAAAGAATGACGACCTCTAATATTCATGCTATTTCTAGGTAGTTCCCAGATGAGTTAATAAAATTACAGCCTAGTTGCACTATATTTCTCAGGAATTATCTCTCTTCCTACAGTTTGAGAGAACGCAGCCCAGGCAGTGGTGCCACTCTGTAGTCGTGCAGGTTGGCCACCTTCACAGGGAAGGACAGGACTGACTGCAGGGCTTGCTTGGGAAGTGTGGTTCAGCAGAGAGCACAGATGTTTGGAGGGATGGGCCTCAGACTGCAGTGGGGTTGTTCAGATGCTCGTGGTTAAGCATGTGCTGAAGTACTGCGCTGTACATGAGGTTCTTCAGCTTCTCCATGATGTAAGCTGGGTTTGTTAAATGACAGCACTCTTGTTGTTCGTAGGAGAAGGCAGGGTCTAGCTGTGCACTGAGTAGTTAGGTAGGTTCCTTACGTGCTTTGTTTAAATTCTTTAAATCTGCAATTCTGCATTTAAGAGTTTTTTATTTTTGTTCCCTTATGTGACTCTCCTTTCTCTCGGTGTTCAGTGAAAAGAATGTCCATAGTTTCAGAATCCTTATCCTCTCCTGTCGGGGTAAGGATTCACACACAGTCAGCCTGCACGTGCGTGCTCTCCCTCCCTCGGCACGCAATCTACAGTCTATACGTACCGCTGGCGGGCACGGGGCTGTCTGGTGGTGACAGCATAGGTGTACGGGCACAAAAAGAACTTAACTGCTTAAATGGCATCTTCTGCAAAATGCTGATCTTCCCATGAAGGGTCCCGCTCGCAACAGGCCGCAGGAGCATTTTTATGTTCTCTGTTTTCTGCTGCCTTGCACTTAATTCAGTTCGAACCGTATCAAGGAGACTTGAGGAAAAAAAAAAATCAACCATTAAAGACTTGCT
>JANHFX010008192.1:36217-37420 GCA_027560015.1 Chloroceryle amazona
CCACGCTGCTCTACGGCATTGCCACGGGTGCCTTAGCTAGCTATTTATTTTGGAGGGGTTGAGATGCTCTTGGTGGAAAGTCTAGAGTTAGAAGCAATTGTGAAGTCTCAGTTGGCACAGATTAGTCCCAGGATTTAGGACCAGCAAAGTGATTTAAGCACTAAATCCTCGCCTTTCCCCTCTAGCCTTGTTCCGAGCTTAGCTGATTACAGGACCAAACTTAGAGATTTCCAGCTAATGAAGATGATGTGCAAGGAAGCGGTTTGAATAGCTGATTTATATTGATGAAATGAATGGAAAGGGGCTTATTTATGAAGAAGAATTACATCTCGTTGTTCTAGCTGCTAATATTGCCATCAGAAACTAGAAGTACAAAGTTCTTCAGCCCTAGAGGGTGAAGTTATCAGTGCTACCAGCACAACTAATGACTTGGTAGGACAAAAGAAATATTGCAGTTGCAGGAAAGCAGTGCTGGTTCCTACTGCTTCTATCTGATTGCTGCAACGTTTCTGAAAATCTTGGTTTTCCTAGGGCTTGCTAGTCCCAAAAAGCACGCGTGGTTGCGGTGGGTGTTCAGTCCCGCAGCGGGGAGCTGGCCAGGCAAGGTGGAAGGTCCTCAGAAGCAGCAAAATAACTCCGCCTCATGGAAAACTTTCTGAAGTAGGTTCTTGCGAGCCAAAAGCTGCCTTTTTTCACGGTCGGGCGGGTGGGTGGCAGGCAAGGGTGGCAGGCTGGTGCCGGCCAGGGGCTGGTGCGGGGACCTCCCGCTGGGACGAGTCCCGCGTGTTCGGCCAGGCTGTCCCAGGCCGTGTGTGGGGAGGTGGCCGGGGCTGCCATGTCTCCTCCTCCGGGTGCAAGGCGGGATGGCTGTTCTCTCACCGGAACCGCACAGGTGGACATTCAGTAGGTGTTTGAAATCTGTTAATGTACTTTGTGTGAAACTTTTCGTGTGTGGGTTCGCGTGAAAAGGGACTCGGGCGAGACCCAGGCGGGGCCCCCTCCCTCCGTGCCCGGCGGGTCCCCTCACCAAACAGGACCCTTCAAGTCCTGAGGGGACAACTCGGGCGGTGAGGAAAAGTTGGTGCCTGGTGAGGGCAGGGCACTCCCGAAGGCCCCACACGAGGGCCGGAGGAAGCAGCGCAGGCCCCGGCGGGCCCCTCCTGCCCAGAGCGGCAGGTGCCGGGCGGGGGCCGCCCCGAGGCC
>JANHFX010008193.1:0-30062 GCA_027560015.1 Chloroceryle amazona
GGGGCCCAGTCTGGGACCCCGCAGTGCCTGCTCCACAGCATCAGTGGTGACGGTGATGTGATTACCATCGGGGGGGTTGGGTTTGATACTGGTTTTGTATATAATTGTACATACTCTAATTTTATTATTATTTATTCTCATTAAAGCTGTTCTAGTTTCCTTTTCTAATCACTAAGTCTCTCTTCCCTTTTGGGGAGGGAGGGAGGGAGGTTAACGGAGACCGTCTGTTATAGGTCTAAGGGGCTGCCCTGACCCTAAACTGTGACATTACAGGGTTTGAGGGAGGATGTCTCGGGAATGGATTAAAATCAGGATGTTAAATCCATATGTACAGTACAAAAAATAAGTGAATGTATATGATGAGGAGGTAAGTGAATCTAACAGCTGTATTTCAGGGGTATGCTGATTCAATTCTATATTTTAATTCCAGTGAATTAGAAAGAAGGATTCATTCAAATATTGCTTGAAAATTAGTAAATATAGAGTGGTATATGCTCACAATACAGTCATGAATGTACTGGCATTGGTACTTCTAGGCTGCTTCTAAGACCATTTACCTTACAAACCTGCTTAGGTGTGAGTTGTGTGAATAATTCCCACAGCAGGAGAATGATAAAAGTATAGCAACTTTCATAATTATAAATCTTAATAGATGGGTTCACAATTAACAGTGCAGTTTGCAGCTGATTTGGTGTAAGTGCTAAGTGTAGCAGACCCGACTAGAGCATGACTGTTCATTCTAGCTTCTTTACTGTTCTGTGGTTTTGTCTAGCATTTTTCATTAGTAGAGGTAATAAACACAGGCAGCATGGTGAAGGAACTTAATAAAATAGCTGCTTTGGTGATCAAGTATTTTACTGGCATATGATGTGCTATCTAAAGTATTTGAATATTGAATTAACTTAGTGTGCTTAAGGTGTGTAAATCTCAGTGGATGAGGAGTGATGGAGTAAGAACTTAGTAGGATGGCAAGTAGAGGGAAGAGAGTCCTCACCCTTTTAAAGGCAAATAGACTTGGTCGGTGGAAGCCAGTCTTCTGTGGTAAACTGTAAAAATATCAATTTAAATAATTGGTGAGGTGCTTTTATTTTCTGCTTGTTACATGTTGCAGATAAACATGAATATCAATAATCTTTTCTACTGCCTGTGCCACAAACTACTCAAATCTTTCAAATGAGCAGGAACTCTGAATGTTCAGACTATGAAATCACTAGTTAAACATGTTTCTTACTGTTGTAGAAGCACAACTTCTTGAGTAACATGGCAATGTACCAGATGTCATCCCTCTTTTGCTTTATGACAAGCTCTTGTATGTAGGTGATGTCTTTAAGTAATCTGTCTTGTTGCAGAATGTACTAGCGCTTAGGATTTTTACAAGGGTAGCAGTTTTGACTTGAAGGAAAACAGTAACAGTTTCTGTCATGTGCTATATACTTGCACATCATGGAATTTTGTAGACCTGATGTTGTGATTTCAAATTTCATATCCTCATGATGATTGCTGATGTACCTGGATCTTGAGTTCAATATTGCAGAATAGGGAATTTAATTTTTATGGAATTAGTCAGGTTGGAATGCAGCTCTGAAGATTGGCTGGTCCAAAAATACTTGAGTAGAGTAGGGTGAGGTTATAACAAGCAGCTCAGGACCTTGTTCAGCTAAGTTTTGCATTTCTCTGGAGATGGAGACTATGCAAGCTCTCTGGGCAGTTTGCTTAGTGTTTAATCACTTTCAGAATAAGGAGACTTTCCTTTTGTTAAAACAGAATTTCCTTTATTTCAGTTTGTGCCCATTGTCTTTTGTCCTCTCATTGATAATCAGTGAAAAGAATGTGTTGTCTTCACTCACATTAAGATGCAAGATGTTTCAGCTTTCCTGCCTACAGGCACAGCAGTTCCAGCTCTCAGCCACTCTCCGTATGACAGATATATTAGTCCTTTGTAATTATCTTTGTGTTCTTTTGCCAGGCTTGCTTCATTATGTCCATGTCTGTTTTGCATTAGACAGTCTAGAACTGGATGGAGCACTCTAGATATGTCATCATTGGGAAGCACCAACTGCCCTACCTGCTGGCAAGATTGTTCCTAATGTAGCCCTTAAGGTTGTTGGCCTTTAATGCAAGCTATATTGCTGGATTTTGTTCAGTTTGCTGTCCACCACAGCACTCAGGTTTTTATCTGCAAAGATACTTTCTAGCTGGTTGGCTCCAGTGTGTACTCATATCTGGAGTTATTCCTCCCCAGGTTCAGGATTCTGTCCCATCATCTGGGTCATGAATGAAGGTGGTAAACTGTGTTAGCCCCTGGTATGAATCACTGTGGTTGTTTGCTAGTGATTGGCCTCCAGCTGGAGCTTCTGTTGATCACAACCCTTGGATCTCTGTGGTTCAGCCTACTTTGTCTGCCTTACTGTCCAGTTATGTAGGCTGTACTTCATTGTTTTGCATATGGGGACATTACAGGAGACAGTGTCAAAAGCCTTACTTGTTCTTTTCCAGGTGCTGGTGAAAGACCTAACAGAAGCCAGAATATGCAGGATCATTTTGGAGGCTATTCTAGAGGTAGGATTGAATGTTTAAAAGTTGTAGTTTTGGGGGTGATTAAGCCTTAGTTTTGGACAAAACATTTAGCATGCAGGACTTTGTAACTGGTGTCTGAATAGATTCTGGAAACTCAATTTTTATCATCTTGGTACCAGTATTGTTGCTAAGTGGTGCTGTTCCTTATGGAAAACAGTAGTTACACCGGTTCTAAGCTTTGTAATTTTATCTTTTTTTTTTTTTTTCCTAATAAAAGGATGCCTTTACTGTGTGGAGTGGGAGGTAGACTACAGACATGAGAACCCTTTCGTCCTGAGTGTTTCTGTAATTTTAATGTTGAGTTGGAAAAAAAAAAGTTTAAAAGCAAACAAAACACACACACAAAACAAACAAAAAACCCAAACCCACCACCACGAAACCAACATTGAAATATCCAGAAAAACTCCAAACCCACTCAAAACCAAAAACCTAACCTGAGGTCAAAGATATCTCTGTTGATCCTTTTTCCTAATTACAGATACTGATGAAGATCTGAACAGACAGTGTTTGCCAGCTAGTAGATTTGGTAGTGGAAGGAATTTTGCAAACAGAGGTAAATTTTTGGTGTGTTTGTAATTCTAGAGGTTAGTTTGTATCTGATACATTAAATTTTCCTTTTTCAGGTACTCAGTTGTGTTGTATCAAGAGACATACGAGTATTTTTGACATGGAGGGTAATAACAGTCCTTATTTCTGCATAATGTAGGAAGTCAGTATCACCCCTTAGTTTTCAAAGCACAACATAAAATACCTCACCATGTTTGTCAGAAGGCAGGACTCTATATTTAAAATCAGTATTTTGTTTACCTCTTGCTTTGATTCCATTCTCACGGGAAAGGGGTGTTTTTCTGATAATTCCGTTGAATCATAATGTAATATTAAGAGGTAGCTGAATATGATCATTCATATATATGCCATATTAGGGAGTATACTAGTGCTTTTCTGTGAAAGACTTAAGAGCTTTCTTTAGTACCCATAAAGCAATATTTAATCCCTGTCCTCTTCCTGCTTATAATAAATAGCAAGTGCCACTCTTATATGCAGTGCACATTGGAAAGTTAGCAGTTGGCAGTTTGGTAGTACTGACACACATGCTTCCACTAGACACTATCAGAAGCACACAGCGCAGTGGAAGCTTATCATATAGCATCTCTCTAGATGGTTGTATGACTATAAGTGGGACTGGTTATGAAACAAGGAAGATGGAAACTCTAACTTTGGTTTGGGAAAGTTTAGCAAATGTTCTGATTGGTAGAACAGCTGTGGAGCAACTTGAAGTTGTTACTTCTATTCTTGCAAAAAATTCTACACCATCTTCTGCGTCTCCTTGCATTGATGCATTCCCCTACCATAATGGGTAGACTTACTTGTCTAAGCAGACAGCAGTGTTTTGGTGGTGCTGTGGAATGAAGAAAAATGGTTCTGCTGTAGACTGTCAGCTGTGAAGTAACTCACAAACTGTATGTAATGTCCGTAATATTTATGGATATTTATATCTAGACTGTCTGTTGCATGTGAGCCTTTAAGATGTGAATTTATTTTTTTTTTTCTTTTTAATTTGGCAAAACTCAAATGATATAAATTGTTATGCACCAAGCATTGGTGGAGATGGAGCTGGAGATGCTGTGGTAGGAGATCTTCCTGGTCTCCTTTAACAGAAGACACTTTTTCCTTACAACATGATAGAACAGGTATTTGATTGAAGAATAAAGACTAAGCAGAAAATTACGATACAAGCTGTCTGCTTAGATCTTAGACAACACCTAAACCTGTCCAATCTAAAATGAGAAATACTTGTGTGTACATGTGGCTGTTAACTTTTTCTCCCACCCCATCAGGAAGGTGACTGGGGCGAGGGATGAGGAATAAAAATAAAATAAATACTTGACACTGCCTGTCTCAAGCAACTGAATAAGGAATTCTGAGTAATAAAAAAATAAGAAATTGATAGATCTGAAAGGCAGGTTTAAAAACCTCACTGTATAGGAGGGAGCAATTGCAGTAACGGTACTTATTATGAAAATGCTGTCAGTTGTCCTGTGACTGAACCAGAGGACTGAACTGATCTGTATCTTAAGGATTTGAAAGTTAGTAGCTTGTATAGCATATATGCATGTAAAGTCAAGTATTTCATGCCTTGATGTTTGATTTACTACTTGTAGGAGGCAATACTACTAGAGAGAAGGAAACTCTTCTTCTCGTACTTTCTGGCAATATTTCTTCTCTTCATTTTTCTTATGTTTAGGCAAGTCACTTAGTTTTAGTGTACTTTTAAATGGAATTTTAAAAATAAGGATTGCAAAGAATAATTGCCAAATAAAGAAACATTGATCTGCACCTGCAAAATGGAGCAAACTTAAGTGTTTGTATGTTATGCTGTACTGCAGGTTTTCAAAAAAGAAACACTGTAGAAGATTCTGATACAACTTCTATTTTGTGTAGATTTTCTTCTGGTTTTGGAGGAAGAGAGAGTAAGTGTTCTTCATATTGCCTGGTTTGTGTGGAAACAACATATATTTGGTGATTCTTTTTAGGTTTGCTTGCTCCTTGACAACTAGAAGTGTAAAGGTTAGGTATATATACTTTTATATATATACTTTTATATATACATACTTACATATACTTCATATAAAGCTATGAAGCAGCTTCTGTTCTTCAGCCATATTGTGGAACATGGATGATGTCTTTGAAAATAGTATCACGAGGAATTGTACAGAGACATCTGTTGGGGCTTTTGCATTATAGAGGTTTTTTTGAGTAAATACTATTAGCTTTAAGCATAGTATTTCATTATACTTATTTTGGATACTGTATCTACTGCATATTACTTATAGGTGTTGAAGATGATCAAAGAGTCAGACCTCAGTTGGGCATTTTTCTTGGCTCTAGAGGAAGAGGATCGTTTGAAGGTCATGCAGGTGAGACTTTTTAGTTGGGTGCTGTACCTTTCAGATTTCCTCATTGGTGATCTGTTGCAATGCAGTACCTTCTTAGCTTTGCCAAATGCTGTGATTGTTAGCTATGCTTGAATTAAGAACCTTTTGCAAATGTTAGATAGCTCACTTGCATGCTCACACAAAACATGTTTCTAACTTTGAAATTTTTAGTAATTGGATTTTTCAAAGCTCTTGTCTTCTTTAATTTTTTTCTTGGTCCTGGTTGGTTAACACACAGTGAAGCAGAGTTGCTAACCACAAAATCCTTATAAGAACTTTCTGTTTTGAAATGGTCACTCTAGACTTTTTCTACACCCCCTATAAAGGAAAGCATTGTTTTACATTTGTCCAGGCTTGCAGGTAGTGTTTGTAGCTCTGAGAGGCCTGCTGCTTCTAATGATTTTATTCTAATGTTGGGGTTTTTGCTGTCTATGAAGGATTTTCCCCCCCATGGTTCTTAATATCCAAATAACTTCGCTTCTGACTTACTTCAAATTAAGTTTTTAAGGTTTTTAGTTCAAATAATGATTTTTTAGAAACTTAAGAGAACTTATAGAAACTTGGAGACAGTGTGCTAATACTTGTAGTGGACCTAACTCCATTCTTAACACAGGATAGTAATTCCTTACTTTTTCATGATTATTGATTGAACTATCAGTACTTAAAGACTGTTAAGGGTATTAGTAGGCAACAGTTGCACTAGTCTGTATAGTGGTTCATGTGGGAAGATAATGCTTCATAAAGAGTAGTTTGTTGCGTGGGAAGTATATTCTTTTATAGTAAGAGAATGTGGGTCTAGCAAAGGAACAGAGTAAGCACTGCTAGGCTGTTGAGCTGCCTCCATCTCTGAAAATCAGTCTCATCACTCTTACTAGTGCTTGTAGAGGCAGTGAAGGTAGGTCTGTGCTGGCGTTTCTTAAAAGATGCTTCTTGCAGTTAGAAATACATATTACTTCTGCTCTCTACAACTATCTGAAAAGAGGTTGTAGTGAGGCGGGTGCTGGTCTCTTCCCCAAGGTTACTACTAGTGATAGGATGAGAGGTAATGGGCTCAAGCTGCACCACGGGAATTTAGACGAGACATTAGGAAACATTTATCTACTGAAAGACTGGTGAGATATTGGAACAGACTGCCCTGCGAGGTGGTGGAGTTACTATCCCTGCAAATGTACAAAAAGCGGGTGGACATGGCACATCAGGACTTGGTTTGATGGTCATGATAATGTTAAATAGATGGTTGGGTTTGATGATCTTGGAGGTTCTTTCCAATGTGTAGTGATTCTGTGTCATGACCTAATTGCTGAGCTACCCTGGGTATTGTGGAGGGTTGTGCAAGATTAAAAATTCCCGTAGAGTAAATTAAAGTGAAACAATACCAAGTAGGTGATCAACTTGTTAATGTTATTGGAAACAACAAGCATCATATGCAGTTAGGAAAGCTTTGGTCTCTCATGCCTTAAAGATAAAAAAAAGTTCATAAAAGTAGAAAAAAGAAAAGGGGAAAGGGAGAAGAGAGTGAGGTCACTGGAACTAACAGTGGTAATACATCTTGCAGGACTGCTCCAGTGGGTGCAAATACAGGGACATCTTGCAGAACCACTTCAGATATTGTGGTCTTTTGTGGTGAATGAACAGTGATCAGTATACCACCGTCCTTTTTTTTTTTTTTCTTTTTTTATTTACATCGGGGGACATGGCTGGACCAGACAGAGCCATGTAATGAAGAAATTAAATCAGGAATAGATACCATCCCACCTTTTCAGAACTTGCCTCTTCCTGTAGTTAAATTCCTTATCTGCAAGGATCTGGGCCTCACCTCAGGCCAGGGTGGAGCAGGGTCACACCTTCCCCCTCCAGGCAGGCCTTTCTCATTCTTCACTGAAGTCAGGGTGTTATCACCACTCAAGGTTTGAGACATTAGTATTTTAAGGAGCAGTCAGACATTTTGTGATTCTGTAATCTTGTCACAGTACTGGCTGCCTCCTCAGAACTGGTATTTCTCTTTGCTCATTCTCAAAATTATTAACTGTAATCAGATTAATAAAATGCCCCGATGCTGTTCTTTTGTGCTGACATTGCTGTGGTGAGGAAGAATGCAGATGAGGGAGGACTAAGGATTCACTGCAGTGTCAGTCTCCTTCTGTGGTACCAGTCTAAAATTTGTCAGTCTCACAGTATGATTTTATCAATGGTTTGTGCTGAACGTTTGAGTAGAGAATCTCTTAACAGCTTTTGTTCTTCCTTTTTACTTTTGTGTCTGTTATCTGTTTCTAGCCTTTGTTTTCCAGAGGGGCCTTACTTTTTTTTTTTTTTTTCCCCCTCCATTGAAATCAGCAACACAAGTTCTTGCACATAACTAGAGGCAACCAGTTACATTTAAGGCTTTTTCTGTTTTGTGTATAGTAAGAGCAAGGACTTAATAGCAGCATTTCCAGAATCCATTTTAATAGCTCAGTCTTAATAACAGTATTAACATATGTAACCCTTCTGGTGCTCCTCACCCTTAAGAGTAAATGTTTTTCAAGTGAATAATGAAAACAATGCATACACAACACATGGATGTCAGAGTCACGGAGTGGATATTATGTATGTGTATCTGAAATAATAGGAACGTGTTCTCTTCTGATTTAAATCTCCTTTTAACTCAAGAAATTACCGTAACAACACTGAGCATCATGGTTATAGCTCTTCAGTCATGAAGTAGTTGATTATATAGCACAAACCAAGCATCTCCTCATTTTGTGCAAAAGTTGAATGTTCTTTAAAACCAGGATGCTGTAACCACAAGCATGTGTAAATTTCTTGTTACAGTGTTACTTACTGTTTATCAGTTTTAGGGGAACAACCTCACCTGAGAGGTAACAAAACAAGGTTGTAAACCTGACATTTCTGTGGCATTTCCAATTTTTTGTTATAGATGCTGTTTTTTTGCTCATGGTTCATCTCAAGTGACTCTGGACAACTTGATCTGCCCTTGCAAAGCATATGCTGGATTTAGAAGACCATCCTTCTTGATTGTCTTTACAGCTTGCTTTATTGAGACATCGTGTGATGGCCATCTCATAATCTGAGATGACTGCATTTTATTTGATCATAAAGGACTTGCTACAAGTCAAGTAGGGACCAGATCTGGTTTGTCAAGTCCTTCAGCAAGATGCTGGGTTTAATTCATTCATGTTGTTAACTGCAAGGTTCTGTTAAGCAGAGTGTTCTGATACCCTCTTTGTCTGTCCTTTAAAACGCAACCATGGGGCCTTTGTGTTCAGGCATTTTGTCACTAAACTTTGCTTATCAAAGTATTTCCATTCATTCTACTAACTATATCAGGACCCAAGGTCCAGTTTTTAGGATTTTTTTTTTTCATTAAGGTTCCCTATATTTTCTGTCAAAGGAACTTTTATCCCTCAAAGCAATTAACATGGGGATGATTTAATAGCACTCTACAAACATTGCAATGAAAAAATGCATTCTGAAAGTGGTAAGTAGCTTCTTTGCAAGTAACGCACCAGTTTTTATTTGCTTTTAACTCAATAAACATTCTCTTAAAGCTGCTGGAAGTAATTGGATGAAAAAGAAGGTAGTGATATGGATAAATACATAAGCATCTCAAAACTGTTCATGTAGCATGAGTTGCTGAGCAAATACTGTTAAACTCAGTATGTTTAAACTTTGCTTAGTTTTAACTTACTGGGCAGTATGGTGGTGTCTCACCTAAATAACTTTTTGGAATGGAGTGCTGTAGAATTCCTCTATTGCTGATTGTTTCTTCTTTACAGTGGTAAAAGCTTATTTACTTTAGACGTGGGTTAGAGACCTTAATTGGCAGTCAGTCATGTAAGCATCTAAATGATGATAGTAATTAAAGCAAATAACAAATTTAAAGTGGATTCTCAGTTTGAAGTGCTATAGCACCTGGGATGCTATTTCTTGAAAGCAGTCCTGATGGTTTTTTTTTACTCGGTGCAAGTTAGTAAATAAAATTTCATGATTCGTATTTGTGGGAGGTCAGGTTAAAGTGTATGATGAATACTGACTTTCTGACAATGTTATTTACCTACAGTGTTTTTGCAAAAGACCTTGTCTTTTTCTTACCTGGAAATGCAAAGAGACAAATAGTGAACTCCTGACTTTTGTATGAATAATTTTGGTTCCTGGTCCTTCCTTATTTCAGTTTCCTGTGGAATGGCTTCTATTGCTAACCTTTTAATGAATACCTAATAATAATTTTATACCTCTGAGCTTATTAGCTTGAAAAACACTTTGAGGAATACAGACTATAAAAGTACTGCAACGAACAGATAAAATGTTATCCTTGTGTATTAATAAATACGTATTATCAAAAAAGATAATTTATATTATAATGAGTTTTTGTGGTAAATTGTTTTTTTTCCTGTGTGGTGGTAGAGCCTAATTTTGTTTTCCTGAGTAGCTCTCCAAAGCAAATGAGACAAAAATGGTTTGTAGAAGTCTGACTCTATTTGTGCTTTATAGGTCTAGTAGTATAAAATGTAAGTTCAAATAGAATCCATTTATGAAATTATTTCCTGGAAAGGGGAGAGAAGTCTACATGATGTGCCACTGAACTTAACTTCAATAGCTCTATACTTAAAGTAGTTTGTTATCTTACTTTGTTCATGAACTTAAGTGGTTGTGTTCTTAAGGTCCAAAGGTGACTTATGTGCCCCCTCCTCCACCTGATGATGAACAAGCCATCTTTGCACATTACAAGACAGGAATTAATTTTGACAAGTATGATGAAAACATTGTTGAAGTGTCAGGACTTGACCCTCCAGCACCATTACTGGTTAGTGAACTCATTAATCTCAGGCTTACGTTGAGCATGATTCTGCAAGGATGTATATTGAGTGATATTCTCTGGTAATGAAAATATTAAGAAAGATTTTTGAATCTTGTGGACAATATTGTGTTGGAAGGAGATGCCACCTGTTTGAAAGACAGACATTTGAATTCGAAATGCCAGTGACAGACTACAGAAATGACCCAGAGAAAGGAATAGTGTATGGACAGGAAGCATAGTCCTTAAATTGCAGAAAACCACCCGTTCAGGTCTTGAAAGAAAGAGGTCTTCAGCAAGTTTCTTAGAATTCCAGTAGAGTCATCATGTTGAAGTCTGTTATAGGGTGATCTTTAACAATATAAACAAACACCTGTTAGAATAGTTTTCATTTGGACAGAGAGGTGTTTTTGATGTAATTTCTAGTCCTGTTCTCTGTGACTAAAAATTATATATAACTTAACTTCTACTTCATACCAGCTGTAAAAAGAAATGGCAAAAACCTCTTTTTAGGGTGAAGAATGAAGAAGAAGGGTAGAGGGTGTAGTAGCATCTTTGTTGGTAGAGAAGATGCAGAGTTTTTTTCCTCATCCATCTTCTGGAAGGTTTTCTTACTGAAGCTATACTGATTTTTGTCATGTATGATGCTTTTTGGACCTGGATAGGGATGTTACTTTAGCTCCCCTTATTAATTTTAGCATAGAAACTAAGCGTTTATCTCCTACATGAAATGAAACTGAAGAGTTAAGAGTTTTGATAGGATGCCATGAAGTGAGTTTACTTGACTGAATCCAAATATATGGCTTTTGAGAAGTTTTCTCTGAAAGCTAGTAAGACCAGCTGGAGGCCTTCACTGTCCTACAAACAACTTTAGTTGAATGGCATGGGCAGGTTGAAGAAATCTTTGAGGCTTTTACCTGTAGGAATTGTGGCAATCTAGAGAGGCTGCCTCATAAGTTAATACTGCTTAGTGTTTGGTTGTCTGTATCCTATGGTATTCATCTCAGTTTTTAAGTTTGAACTTTGGTCATTGTATACTGTTAATAATATTTTATCTTTCAGGCTTTTGAAGAAGCTAAGCTCTGTCAGACTTTAAACAAGAACATTGCTAAAGCTGGATTCTCTAAACTTACTCCAGTGCAGAAGTACAGCATTCCTATTATACTGGAAGGACGAGATTTAATGGCGTGTGCCCAGACAGGATCAGGAAAAACTGTAAGCATTTTGTGTAGTACTCATACTGCTGGAAGTATGTGACCTTGAACTTTTTATGTGGATGCCTTAGCTTGTTGTCTAATGATTTGAACTGCACTGCAGCGGCAGGTATAGTGTTAGGCACAGATACTTAGGATGGATTGTTAACATTTTGGGGCTGAATTTCTTTTTTCATTTTAGTGAACTAGTGTCTTGATAGAGCAGGCCAGTCCAGTGCTACAGATACAAATTCAGAAGTATAGGCAGTCATAGATATTGTTGACAAGAAAAAAACCTCAGTAGTTGAAAGTTGGGTTTTCTTCATGTGTTTTGTGAGGTTTTGTGTTGGTTTATTTTTTTGTGTGTGTGTTGGTATATGGGTTTTAGTTTGTGGGTTTTAGTGGTGTGGGCTTTTCTATTGTTTTTTTTCTATGCCAGATTTCAAGAGTGTGTTGTGCTGGTTTGTCATCTTTTTTTTTTTTTGATCGACTGATCTGCACCAGACTTAGTTTTAGATGATTCAGTATTAATTATGGAAGAGTGTTGAGAAATTATATAAAGTTGACAGTTGACTCAACTTGTTAAACTATGTAACGTACCCAAGTCTAACCACTGACAGGTCTGTATGAAAATATTTGGATATTCAGTACAGCTTTTTGCCATTCACAATAGTGTGGTGTTCTACCCTTCTTATGTAGCTTACTAGCTTGTTTTGAAAAACAAACTTTTGTTTGTAGAGGGGGTAATGTCCAAAGCTTATGCTGTAAATATTCTGAAGGCTTTTGTACAGATTCTGTTTTGGGGGTAACTGGTCGTATATGGAAGTAAGGGTGCTGGTGCAGCTGTGTTGCAAACTGATCTGCAGTTGTAGTCTGGAGAATGGTCATGCATGATTACCTTACAAATCTACTGATGATAATATAACACTTGTAAGAAAATATTGAGAAGGGTTATTGATCCCGGGGTACAAAATTATCAATGCATGTCAGTATGATGTGTGGGACTGCCTGAAGAACCCAGACATTAGTTAGTGCATGACTAAATTCCTGCATAAAATATTAGACTCTTCAGGTCCAGAGAGATGCTTTCATACCTCTTAAAACAAGAAGAGATAAGCTTCAATGTTCTGTAGTGCATTCAGGTCAATCCATTTGCCTTTTCATTTCCTTAAAGTTGATAAGTGTGTATCATTCTAGCTTTAAGATTGATACGCAGCTTTCAGTGTAACTAATGAAAGCTTTAAGACTAAACAGCATAAATGCTGCTTTTTTCTAGGCAGCCTTTCTTCTACCAATTGTGGCACTCATGGTGAGAGATGGTGTGACTGCCAGTAGCTTCAAAGAGCAGCAAGAACCAGAATGTATTATTGTTGCCCCAACTAGAGAACTGATAAATCAGATCTTCCTAGAAGCAAGGAAATTTGTCTATGGGTAAGTTTTGCAGTTACCTGCTATTGATTGTTACTTTGTTTCAATCAGCAGTGCTTTGTTTTTTCATTAATACTTAAAAAAAAAAAAAAGTCTTGCCAATCAAAAGACCACAAATACTTGACTTTAGATGGTAATACTGTCTGATTAGGCATTTAAACTCCTAATCTTACTGGTATTGAAGTGTCAGGGGCAAAGTAGGGAGAGGCTTACTTCTTGAAGAGGAGATAAGTACTAAATTATATAACATCATCTTACTGATGAGAAAAAATAATTTTAAATTATTTAACTTACGTTTGGTTTGCCTTACATAATTTATACATGCTTTTATTTTCTTTGTGACAAAAGTACAGGTATGTGTTTAGAGATTTTTTTTTTTTTTTGTTAACTTTTGGTGATGGTTTCTAATAACTTTGTATTTCTCAATGTTCCTGTTCTTGGACAGAAATATCACAGCTCAAGCAAGCTCTTTTAGGTGTGCCTCTCAAAAGTTGTTATTGAGCCCTTGGATGTTGTGTGATAGTATATTTGTACTAGCTTGCCAGTGATTTTTCTGTGGCTAAGTAATTCACCAGTGCACAGGAGAATAAATAAATCTGTTGTTTGTAAGGGCTTGTTACTGTTAGAAGGTAAAAAGGAGAACAGTAAGTGAAAAATCTGGTAGCCTAAACTAGTCTTGCCTTTGCTTATTCAAGCAAACCTATGCTTGGAGCCCATCGCTGCCTTTGGGAAGTACCATCATGTTTGCATATCTGCTTACTAAGCAGGTTACTAAGAATATCATCTTAATCTAAAGTCTAAAACGTTCTAACTATGTAGCTGGTTCTATATGCTCTTTTAAACTAGATATAGATTATGTCACAATAAAACAGCTTTTTAGTTTAGAAAGTTTTTCCTACAGCTGCCCTGAAGTAAAAGCAAGATTACCTCTACCTGAGGAACAGTTAAATGATGTGTGTCAATCTGTTGTCTCTGAAGAATTGCATACACATTTCTGAGTTCAGAATAATGATATTCTTAAGGCCTTTGGTTTACTTCACAAATGGGAATATTAAATATGTATGTTAATTGATAGTGGATAAATACAGAAATGTTATGAGTCAAACCTGATACTGTTAGGAGGTTTAACTGGAAATTTTCAGAAAGCATTAGTCAAAAACAGAAATAGGTTAATCTGATACACCATTGTTGCATATGAAGCTGAATTTAGTATCTTCAAGAATAGACAGATTGAATTTAAGTATGAAAGTATGTATTGCATGCATGTAAAAGCCTTAATCAGAGGTTATAATGATAAACTTTTAAACTTGCTCTTTGGATGCATAAGGTAGTCCTTGCTTGTAGAGGTGGTTTTTTACATGAGAAAAATAGCTGCTGTTGCTCTACTGGGTATATCTAACCAAAAACCTTAGCAGGAAGAGCATGAAGTAGTTTAGCATTTGAAGGAATTTGCTGTCTAATGCTTGAGTGACATGCTGCATGTCCAGTGTGATTAGTTGCATTACAAAGATCCACCTGTGCATCTATTTTCTTTTTCCACTGTCCTTTCAAAGTGTGGAAAATTTACTTCTGAAGCTGTAAGGGCATATATTTGGTGGGTCTCCTTTTTCCAAATATGCTGTATAAAAGGGGACAACATCTAGCATCATTTTGGAACTTACTGCCAGTAACTCCCAGTTGAAAGGAGAGGGAAGAATGCGGGTGAAATTCAATGTTCTTTGCAAGTAAGCTATCTGTGAAGCACCTAGTATGTAGTATGAATGGGAAGCTTGAGTATATGGTGAGTGTGGTTCTGCACTTGGGTCCTGCTTTTGATTATAAGCTGTGCTCTGTGGTGAAGGAATTGAGCCACTCTAATCTGATTTATGGTAGATCTGATGTTATTTTACATACTTCGATGAAACAATATTTTTTGAATACTTAATGAATCCATTCTTTTTTATTTTTCTACATAATAGAACTTGTATAAGGCCTGTTGTGATCTATGGAGGTACACAAATGGGCCATTCAATTCGTCAGGTAATGCAAGGCTGTAATATACTATGTGCTACTCCAGGAAGGCTTCTAGACATTATAGAGAGGGAGAAGGTAAGATCCTAATCTGAATTTCCTAAACATTCTTACCTTTTTACATACTGGTTTTCATTCTTCAGATTCAACAGAAGCAAAGGTAAAACCATGAAAACCAGCCAGTATGTTGCCTTTTATACAGACACTTATTTAAAATACAAGTCAGCTTTTTCTGGAATGTTTAAACACTGTGATGTTTTTGAACAAGTAGGTTGAGTCCAGATCTCTTCAGTCATTTTCAGGGCCTGGTGAAAAACAGAAGTTTAAGTCAAACTGTCTGTGGTGTTCTTAGCAATTAAATTTTATAGTTTGTATACAAGGAACACCTTGTCTTAGTTCCTGTGGAAAATTCCATAGCAGATTTTCACTTGATGTCTGGTTTGTTTTGCTATAATAGCTTTTATCTGTCTGGAACTATGCTGATACTAATTCAGAGATGTTGTACTGGACAAGTGAAGTTTGGAAAACCACTTCTTGATAAAAAAAAAACAGAGATTGGTTTTCTGTGTTTTTTCAGGCTTCTAGTTGAAATGACAGTCTTGGTCAACAACAGTGAAATTTTAAGGTCCTCAAAAATGCTTCCTGACATAATTTTTTTCAGAAAATGAGGTTTTTTTGGATCATATGTGTATCTTGGTTTACATTGCTTAACCAGCTTTGGAAGCGCTTCAGTGTAGACATACTATTAGAACTAGTGAAGACTAAAAAATTAAATAGAGGTTGAAGGTCAGATGAAGTGTAATACACAATCTTTTATTTGTGAATATTTGACTCCTACTAGGAAGAAATAAGTAAAAGGTGGATTTTGGCAATTAGGACACCCTATAAGTCAGTGAACCAAAACAGTTTTTCTTTCACTGAAATACTTGCAGATTGATTTGCATAATGTGAAATACTTGGTGCTAGATGAAGCGGACCGCATGCTTGATATGGGTTTTGGGTTAGATATGAAGAAGCTGATATCTTACCCAAGCATGCCACCAAAAGATAGACGTCAAACATTGATGTTTAGTGCCACTTTTCCTGAAGAAGTTCAGAGGTGAGTAAAGTAGAAATGGAAATATATATGATGATGTAATTGTTAGAGCTAAATGTCTGAAGAGTTGTTAAGAGCACTCCTTATGTTTAAAAGCTTATAATCTTACTAGAAGATACTGAAAAGCTATGATGTCATATTCCTTGCTGAAGACTTCCGTGTTTTTTAGGTAACTGAATTAGTAGCCTGCACAGATTAATTTCTTAATTTAGATGGGGATTCTAATGCAATTTATAAAGTTTGTCTGAAGGCTTTTAAATTCCCTTTCTGTAGAAGTCTTCACACTGCCACTGTTTGTTTCTTGTCACTCTGCCATGACATCTGTGCAAGCTCAAAAATGGTGATCTTGCTATTTCACAAGCAGCACTGGTAGCACTGTCTTTGGCACCAGGACATAGTATAACCAGGCATCTCTATTATTATTACTTGGCACACCAGCCTTTCTGACACACAGCTGTCATGGTTGAACCCCAGCTGGCAGCTAAGCCCCACATAGCTGCTTACTTGCTCCCTCTGCCCCAAGTGGGACAGTAAAGAAAGTTGGAAGGGGCAAAGTGAGAAAACTTCTGGATTGAGAATAAAGGCAGTTTTGTAGGTAAAGCAAGAGGTTGTGTGTGAGAGTAAAGCAAGCCACGGCATTCATTCATCAATTCCTATTGGCAGGCAGATATTCAGCCATTGCCAGGACAGCAGGGCTTCCTCACTGTGGTGGTTTAGAGCTGAGCCCACCTGGCTGCTTGCTGTAAGCACACCCCACCCTCAGGAAGAAGAGACAGAAAAGTGAAAAAAAACCCAAACAAACAAAAACAAACCCCACGGTCTCAGATAATGAGGGTTTAATATAGGGGAGATGACAAAACAACAGCAACGAGGAAGTGTAATGAAACAATACACACCAAGACAGGAGAGCTAACAGAGCCCCAAGCACCACACTTCCCAAACCAGTTTAATGTGGTTTGCCTGTCCAGTATCCTACCCTACCCTTTATTTACCAGGCATGGTATCCAGTAAGACCTTGCCTGGTTGAGACGCCCCCTGCCTTCCTACTTTCTGGTGAAAATTAACCCTATCTCATCCAACCCCAGGACACCCCCTGAACAGTACCTAAAGCCAGCTGGATAGCGTTCATTTCTGCAAACTCCCTGGATTCACCTTGTCCTTCAGCAGCTTCAGTGACTCCTGTGGAACTCCACACAGCAGTCTTCCATTGTATGAGAGGACCCATCAGTAAATAGGGCATATCTCTTATCATCATCTGGTACTTGTGTTACGTGGTGGGGCCTTCTCATCATGTCTCGCCTCCTCCAGTGGTGATATCCTAAAATCTTTGCCTTCTGGCCAGTTTATGATCTCTTCTAAGATTCTCGGGCATCTGGGACTCCCTGTTCAAGACCATTATGTTATCAGTGTTCTTCTGAGTCACATGGTAGAGAGGGCTGACAGTCAGACTGTAGTTTGGGATGTGCATTCTGCAGAAACCCACAGTGCCCAGGAAAGCCTGTGCTTCCTTTTTACTGGTGGGTAGGGACATGGCTGCTATCTTATTGATCCCATTCACTGGGATCTGGTGATGCCTGTCTTGCCACTTTATTCCTAAGACCTGAATTTCTCATGCAGGCCCCTTAACCTTACTTATTTTTATGGCAAAACCAGCCTTTAGGAGGATTTCAATTATTTTCCTCCCTTTCTTGAAAACTGTTTCTTCTGTGTCACCCCATATGATGATGTCATCAACATATTGCATGTGTCCTGAGGGCCCACCTTTCTTCAGTGCAGTCTGGATCAGTCCATGCCAAATTGGTGGGGCCGTGTTTCCACCCCTCGGGCAGCTGATGCCAGGTGTACTGGATGCCCCTCCAGGTGAAAGCAAATTGTGGCCTACACTCTGGTACTATAGGAATAGAGAAAAATATGTTAGCAGTGTCAGTGGTTGCATACCACTTAGCTGCCTTTAACTCCAGTTCATACTGGAGTTCTAACATGTCTGGCATGGCAGCACGCTTTGCTGGTGTAACTTCATTCAGACCACGGTAGTCCACTGTAAGTTTCCATTCCCCATTAGATTTTCACACTGGCCATATGGAGCTATTGAAAGGAGAGTGGGTCTTACTGATCACCCTCTGGCTCTCTAGTTGATGAATCAACTCCTAGATAGGGCTCAGGGAATGTTGATTGGTATGATACTGCTGTCAGCACACTGTAGTGGTAGCGGTTGGCACCTGCTGCTCTTGAACTTTCATCAGCCGCACCTGATGAAGTCCCTTGAGAGCCTGGATGAGTTTAATAACTGGTTCAATTTCCTCTACACCAGCAATACCAAAGGCCCACCAGTACCTTTCTGGGTCCTTGAAATACCCCTTTCTGAGGTAGTCTGTGCCAAGGATGCACAGGGCTTCTGGGCCAGTCACAATGGATATTTGTACCACTTTTCCCAATTAGACTCGACATCAGGTGAGTCTACACTAGTACAGTCAGCAGTTGGGATCCCCCTGTCACTCCAGAAATACGTATGGGTACAACCCCTCTGTAGCTTCATGGCAGGGTGCACTGTGCGCCAGTTATCTACTAAAGCCTTATAGTCCTGTGGGTCTGACGCGCCAGGCCATTGGATCCACAGAGTCCAGTAAACCTGACTGTCCCTTTCCTCCACCTGGCTGGAGGCAGGGCCTCTTCTAATCCTGATCAGAATCACTCAGTTCTTATGAAAATGACTTAGAGCCCCCCTCAAGAGGATTGGAAACAAGATCAACCCTTCTACTGTGTCTGAGGAATTTCCCACTTAGAAACTGGAGTGGTGTTTCTCTTGGAAGAATCCTTTTTTACGATTGTATTCCCTTGCAGCTCATGTACATGTGCAGCAAGGATCAAAGTGAAGTGGGTTTTCCATAACACTTCCTCATGTCCTCTCTGTGGTCACATAGATAGAACCACAGAGTACACATGGTGTGTACCTCCCATATTCTTTTTCTTGGTCAATGTAGGACCTATGTCTAATAATCCAAGACACAGGCCCCTCCAGGTACAGAGTAGGACATGTCTTCTTTGATTTTCTGGACTTCCTGGGACAGTTCTTCCACAGCTGAGACACAGGCCTGTAGAGAGGAAGAAAAACTTCCTTTATATTGCTAGAGTTGGCCATCCATTTCATCCATTGTTAATCCCTGGCTGTTTTTTCAGGACACCACTGCCAATGAGTTGGCACGTGATGGTGGTGCGCTTTGTAGGAGCATCTGCCACATGGGTTGTGTGCACTGGACTTAATCTGCATCTGTGGGTGACTGCTCATCATTCTGATCTTTACAAATAATCTCCAGCACCTCTAATTCCCTCAGGTACTGAATACCTCTCTCCATCGTGGTCCACTTTCCCAGGTGACATGTAACATCCTCCTTGAAGGGGCACCTTCTCTTTACACTTGACAGGAGTTGCCTCCAAAAGCTGAGGGACTGTGTCTGTTTTCCAGTCCCTTTGTCAATGCCCTCTTCCATACACAGGGATCTCAGCTGCTTGGCCTCCTTCCCTTCCAATTCCAAGCTACCAGACCTGCTGTCCCAGCATTGGAGCTGCCAGGTAATACTCTGCTTGTCTGAGTGATGGCTGAAATCCTCTTGCACATCTTGCAGCTCACTCAGGGATGGGAATTAGGTGATCACTTCCTCCTTCTGTTCTTATGATGGCCCTGGCTCATTGTCATCTCTCACTGCACAAACTGATTTTATTGTGTATTTCTTTCTCTGGAGAGAGGTGACTGACATTGGCATTGACATTGATCTCTAGATCTGTCATCTTCATCAGTGTGTTTTCACCAGTGCTCTTGCTATGTGTTCTTGCTACATATCGAGGGATAAGTAAAGAGTACTGTAACTAGCAGCATGTGAAAGAAGATCCCATTAATTGCAAGATGCTTACTGTCTCTGTATAATGAAAAAAAACCAAAACCCAACACATGTACCTTTTTACTGTCAGCCTTGTAGAATTTACAAGTGCTGGTAAAAGACTTGAGAAAGCTGGTTTGGAACATGGCTTGGAAGTGCATGATAACATTCTTGGAACTTTGTGAAACTGGAGTGCCTAGAGGTGATGCTCTAATTTTAGAGAGTGAAAACCCTTCTTACCTGGTCTTAGTTTCTTCCTGGATTTACTGCCTTTCCGATTCAGGAGTTAGGAAAGGTAATGTTTTCCCATATTCTGCTGTCAAAACAACTTTGGACAGTACCACTTGGGTAGTGTTGTCCTATGGACAACATGTTTTTTTTGGCCTTGTTCAGTTCAGGCTCTCCTGCACTTCTTTTGAGTGAATATAATCAGATTTAGTTTTAACGTAACATTTGGTTTTGTACCTGAATTTGGGTCTCTGCTGTTATATACGCCTTTGATCTGATCATCAAAGCTTTTCCTGAATCATGCATTTCCTAGCCAACTGGTGAACTTCAGCTTAGCACTTGGAGCTTTATCCCCTGTTGAGAGGTCTTTTGTTTCCTCTTTCTGTTTCTATTTTTTACTTACTATTCCATTTTCAGAGAGTTTAAAGTTACACTGTACTTTCTGTTTAGAACTATGTCTCTCTGAGATGTTTAACTAGTCAGATCTTAAGACCAAGTACACTTAAATCTCTAGTAACTTGTTTATTTGCTATCAAAACCACCTTTTCAGTGTCAATGACACCTATAAATCTGGTGGGAGATTCAAGCAGTCCTTCAACATTTTTAAGACATTTCTTTTTTTTTAGAAATTTGTTCTAAAACTTGAGGTTGCCTGTTTTCAGTTAAAGCTTGACTTGTTTACCATTTGAATTTCACTGCAGTTGAAGCTGCTTTATGTACACTGGATGTGGAGCAAACTTGTGTATCAATAATTTAATACAATTTAGTAGGACTCAAATTACCTATTCTACTCAGCTTGATTTCTCAGATAATATAACACCTATGTAAAGGATAACTGAAGAGGAATGTGGTCTGAACAGAACTTGAGTTTTGCCTGTGGCAACTGGTAAATAAATGCCATGTAATAAAATGTGTTTTTAATCTGTGCTTTTGTGGTACAGTGAAAAAGGATGGTATTGTCTCTTGGAGGCCTGTATTGAATTCTGGCCTGTGTAGAATTCTCCCCTATTTTTCCAGTTAGCAATGAAATAGTGCCCCAGGAAGGTTCTGCAATCATATATCTCAGTAACCCGTTTTATTGCAAGCATACATGTAGAACTCTTTCTGAGATGGCTAGTTTTGTGGTTTTTTTGGGGGGGTGTTTGGCTTTTTTTTTTTTTTTTAAAGAATTCACATGACTCTGCCTTGTGAGGGATGATAAAAATATTACTTGTCAGGGTTGCTTAACTATAAACGAAATTATTTGATCTTAAAGCAAAAATAAGCTACATAATAGACTTCATGTTGCTCAATTTTGTTTTCAAGGCTGGCTTGCGAATTTTTGAAAAATGATTATTTATTTGTTGTTGTTGGACGTGTGGGTGGAGCTTGCAGTGATGTTCAGCAAAACGTTCTTCAGGTTCCTGCATATTTCAAGAGGGATAAACTCATAGAAATTCTGCAAAGCATAGGTAACTTTCCTTATTGCTAATTGTTTTCCAGGGAAGACAAACTTACTTGTTTTTAAGCTTGTGCTCTTGCTGTTGACCAAGTCATGATTCCATTATGTTATGCATGTTACATGCTTTACAAGGCTACTGCTTGAAGCTTGAAGCAGACCTCAGGGAGTTCTGGGGTTTTAGGCATGTTTGCATTATGGGTATTTGTAAAGGTCTTATCTCTGTTGAGTACTAGCAAACAAGCTTCCCAGATAGTTACTTTCATTATATGGTCAATTACAATGCTTTAGCATCTGGAGGTACTATCTATAATCTATAGCAGATTATATATGTATTAAACTTATGTAAACTTCTGGGTCTTAATTTTGTTAATGTCTGGCATTTTTCCATGCTTGCTCTGTGTTTTAATGCAGGTGTAGCTTTAATGCTGAAAACTGAAGGTAATTTGGAATTAAAAAAGGGTCTGTGTACCTTGCTTTTCAGCGCTCAGAATAGCAAGCCATTTTTAGCCACATGCTATAGAAAGAGGGAAAAACAGTTGTTTCCTCCTTTTATTGAGGAGAAAAATACAATGCACTCATTTTCACCTAGGTTTCTGTTTTTATCTAAGAGTGGATGGATTTATTTGAATTGGTTCAATGCAGGCAAGAAATTACAATCATACCTTAAAGATTTTATTCAAAACTCACCCTGATATTAGTTGTTTATAAAGTAACTGCAACTGTGAATAGTGGGAATGCATCAGGTTTCAAACTGCTGTGGATCTGAACTCTTGTTTAACATAGGTCATGAACGAACCATGGTGTTTGTGGACAAAAAGAAAAAAGCAGACTACATTGCCGCCTTCCTTTGTCAAGAAAAAATACCAGCTACTAGCATCCATGGGTAAGTATTTTTAAGTGAAAGGTGATAGTATTAAGTGAAAGTCACTTAATAATACACCTTAACAAGAAGCTTTTATTGAGCTTTCATCTTAGGCCAGAAAAACAGAAGAAGCAACATTAAGGGAAGAAGGATACCGAGCTCTATCCAAAACCCGCTGTCAGGTGGCGATGGATTGCGCACCACATAGGGAGCCAGGGCCAGCTGCGCTGAGATGCTTTCACAGCTCCCAGAGCCCAGGAAGGAAGAGTTCCCTTTGTCTCCTTGTTCTATGGAGTGTGGCAAGGAAGAGGAGGGAATAACAGCTGCCCTCAGACTCCTCAGCATCCCAGGGTTACCACCTGTCCCTGCACTCAGCCTGTTCACCCTTAAACCACAGCACTGCTGAACTGTCATGAATGTTTCTGATTCCTGATTCACTTGAGGTTTTCAGTTGTATTTAGGTAGGGTAGATGCTCTTTGGAAGAATGGTCGTAGCAGACTTTACGGCATGTCCCGTGTTAAGATAAGAAAAGCACTGTTTTTTAGCTTTCTAATTTGTTCTCTTATTTGGACAATGAAGAACATGAGTTAATCTCTTCTATATTTAAGTACTGGAAAATCTGTAAATATTTTTTAAAAATGGGAACACAAGTAAATGTAGTTTTCTTCTCATGATGAGCAAAAGGCAAGTTCTACACAGTTGGCTGGCCACACTTTCTAGTATATCTAAAAATGGCTTATGAAGGAGTCTCAGTAGACTTAATCTTTACTATTCTTACTCCATTCTACAAAGCAAGAGGAAAAGCACTCTTGACTATAACATGAAGAAATAGTTAAACACATGGATCTTCTTAGGAAAACAGTTTAATCTATGACTTTCTTTGGTTGTTTCCTTGTGTTTTTTTATTGTTCAGTATTTCTCTAGAGACGGGTTAAAATTGTTTCTCTGTCTTGTTGTTTATCAGTTAAAAATTCAGAAATCCTTAAGTGTTAATGTATAGGCTGTTGGTTTAATTTTTTTGTCATTGTCCCCTCCACCTCTGTCCGTGACTCACAGCCTTTTCACTTGTACCTTAAATATAGCCGCAGATTTTTAAGACATCCATTCTAAGCATTGTTGTTTTTTTTGTTGGTGGTGGGTTTTTTTGGTCTTTGTAGAGACAGAGAACAGAGAGAGAGAGAAACAGCTCTTCAGGATTTTCGTTTTGGAAAATGTCCAGTTCTTGTGGCAACTTCAGTGGCAGCAAGAGGTCTAGATATCGAAAATGTTCAGCATGTCATTAATTTTGATCTTCCTCCCACCATTGAAGAGTATGTACACAGAATTGGACGCACTGGTCGTTGCGGAAATATTGGCAAAGCAGTATGCTTCTTTGATAGCAATTCAGATGGCCATCTTGCACGATCTCTAGTTAAAGTGCTTTCAGATGTAAGTTTCAAATCTTAGTGCCTAACTTTTTCTGTTCTTCAGAAAATTTAATGTGTTGATCAACTCTTTATTTCTTTGGTACAGTTATAGATCTCCTAATATGAATTGGTAAAGCAATCAAAGTCTCAAAATTCACTTTTCTAACTGTGCAGGCCCAGCAGGAAGTTCCTGTTTGGTTGGAAGAAATTGCTTCTGGTTTTCAAGGAGAAAGACTCTTTACATCAATTAATACCCAAAAGGTAGGTCTGGAAATTAACTGTAAGCTTTGGTTTTAGAACTTTTTCTCTGTATAAAAGTGTGGTTAGCAGTATATATGCAGAGTTATGCCACTGAAACTGTTTTAAACTGTAACTGTGTCCCTTATCTTAGCTGCACATCTTCAGAGTGCTCAGTGTTTTTGAAACTAATTTTGAACAGCTTGCTTGACTTTGACTCTTAGAGTTTGGCCTTCCTAGCTGCATTAGTATTGATCTGTAGTGTCAAGAATTTCTCTCTGGAAGAAAAAGTTTGTGCAAACATACACAAATAAGCAAATTTCTCTAAGGCATTTGTAGGGCATGAGCAAATAGTTGCTAGTTACATAGTTGATGCTATTATGAATTGCTTAATCAGCTCATTTGACTAAAAATTCATCTGATTACAGTTAGAGAAATGCTCCAATCTGAGCCATGTCAAAACTGTTTTTATTGTCTGTGATGAGAAGGTCTCAGTGTTACTGATGTTAAAATACAGGTTGAGTGAGGCAGCCTAGGTGGCATAGCATTTTAAATCACTCTGACATCACTAGTTTAGGATTTAAATTCTATGTCTGCACCTACTTTGAATATTTTTTTGTTGTTTTTCAAATTATGTTTGATAATTCTTGATTTTTATCTACTTGGATTTTAATGCCTTCATCAAAAGCCTTTCCTTGAACCCTTGTTTTCCTAAGATATTTATCGCATCCTAGTTGTATTCCAAATGTTGATACTCTTCTTAAAGACCACAAGAGAACTAATTGCTCTCACTGCTTGCAAAATATCTGGAGCTTGAGTTCAAACTCAGACCTTCCTTTCATTATCTTTTTCCATACCATAATTATTGGGTATTTTGGGTGTGTTTACCTACTTAAGTTCTGAATCTTGGGGGAGTGTCTTCACAGGACCTTTTGCTTCCTTATCACACTTGCATCCTCAGTGGATCTTTCTTCCATTTTCCTGTTCAAGGACACTTTATATATTGCTGTCAAAGGTGGATCTCATCAACCTTTGAGTCTAGATTGCTTTCAAATACACATCTTCAGTATTTGTGGACAGTCTCCCAGCATTTCATAAAATCTGTCATTTCCATGTCCAAGTCTGTCCTTCATGTCCTTTACGACCTCTGAGTTACCAAATCTGACTGTGAATCTTTGTCCACATAACCGTGTATAGAATAGTTTGATGGGAAATCTGTCACTTTGCCTTGGGAGTACTGCCCTCTTCATCACATACATGCAGTGTGCCAGCTCTAGAGTTGAAGATCATGAGGTTCTAATTCATTTCATGTAAGACATTCTAATGTCAGTGATTCTGACAGAAACTATGCATGTGTAATTAGGTCTCTTCTTTTTTTTTTTTTCCTTTGAAATTAACTATTAAAGCTGTTTTTTTGCTGCTTTACTGAAAGAGAGGCTTGTGTCATACAGTGTTCGATAAGAATCCTGATGCCCTTTTGCCAGGGGAAGAAATGTAACATCTTTCTTTTGTTTTTACAATATTCACTTTCTCTTTCAAGTCAAATGCATGATAGGGCCATTTGATAATCAAATGATAAATTTGAAAGAGCAATCTTTTGGAGACTCCTACCTGATTATTTTGGGACAGTCTTACAGATGACTGGCTTCATAATTTTTCCAAAGGAAAAAAAGGCTTTTGTTGGGATATACAGACAGTCATTCTTAAAAGTAGAAGGAAGATTTTCCCCAAAATTGTGTGAACTATTTTGTGTTGGGTAAGAGAAGTTGGGATTTGAAATTCGAGAAGGATTATTTGCACACCTAATAAAATCTGAGGTGGATCAGTGTGCATTAATTTCACACAGGAATCTAAAAACCTTGTGTATAGAAGTTTAATGATGAAAGAGCTTCTGTATTTATTAAAAAAATATGATGTTCAGATTGCATTCAGAAACATGGCATGCAGAAAGCTGAAATGGTTTTGTAGTGACTTTTACTGTTAAATGATTGCAAGTGTTAATGATTCTAAACTAGTACCTGTTCTATTTCCTAGAATTGCGGAGGTAGAGATAGCATGAACCCAGGAAGAATGAAGATGTCATGTTCTGCAAGTGCATTTGAGTCATGGGATTAGAACTACTTCAGTACCAAAGTAGATTGTACTCTGTTGTGCTTTAAGTGAACTGTTGTACTTGATGTTTCTTACCGTTGAGTTTATGGAACACTAAATGTTTAAAAGAGTAACTATCATATACTAAAGCTTTCAGCAATATATATGTACATTTGTTATGATGAACCCAGTGATGATTATCACAATGGGGGAAATCAGAAGCAGGTTTTAGGAAACATTTCAGGTGTTAAGCAACAAAACTTTCAGTAACTGTTTGATGCTTGGTAGCTGGTATGCTGCTGTAAAAAGATTGGGGTATTGCAAATGGAAAATAGTAGATTCCTTGAAATTACTACTTAGTTATCAGAATTTTTCATGGGAAGATGGTCTTGTGAAGACATAGTTTGGGAAAGCTTTATGTAAAGGGATCATCTAAACTTAATGTTCCTTCTTGTAAAAGGTCAATTATAGAATTTCAGACTAGTGGTGAAATGACTTAAGGATCTATTAAATGCTTTGTGAACAGTTACTTAAAAGCTTGAGGATTGAATATTGGTGGTTACTTCTACATCAGGTATACAAAAAAGCATATGTCATTGGAGTTTCACAGACTGGTATTATTTTGGCATACATGGAACATTGTACATTAAATGAAAGGTCAATGGCTACATCTACAGCTTAGTTGAAATATGTGTTTTACAGAGCCATCTTCAGGGAAGGATGGAGCCCTGTGTTGCTTCTAGTATAAAGCTTTTGCTTTTGACAGACAGAAATACTTTTCTGTTATCTCTTGTGAAAAAGTTTGCTTTAGAGCAAGCTTGGTTGCTCATGTTTAAAAGGCTCTCCCAGACTTGTAGAAGCTATAGAGTTAAGTAGCTGTTAACAGTTCAAGGAGATTGCCTTAAAGTTGCTTTTTCTTTGAAAATCTGTTTAAATATACCACTGCAATATGCGACAAAGATGTGTATGACTGTGTCCCAAAAGAAAATTGAAAAGTAATTATAATTTGTAATGTTCAGCAGTATAGGACAAGCTTATAGCTTCTCTCATCTTCTGTGGTGTTTAGCACACAAGTGTTGAGCACTGCTTCTTGTACAGTCTTCTGACTTAATACAGGAAAATAACACTTTAAAGCTCTGCTTACAAGACCGAAGACATAATGCCCAGGTTTGTGAGAGTCAGAACTTAGATGGACAGTCCTATAGGATCTGTTGCTGTGGAAAAGTGGGCATTTGGAATTTCAGGGAATAAATTGAGGCTGCTTTTCTTGCTGTACACAGCAAATGCAGGTGGACTGTAACTTTTTAAGGAAAGTCTACAGCTGATGAAGCCTTCCATTTCTGTAAAGAGAAGCCAAAGGAAATACAGTCATGGGCCAAATATGACATCTCAAATTATTCCTACAATAATTGAGTGTTTTTATACATATTGTTTATCAGAGCACATGGGCTTTCTGTATTTTGAGAGGAGAGCATTCATCTAGGTGTAATTTGGGATGGGTGATAAGATGGTTTATAATCACTCTTGGTTTTCTGAATAAACTTATCTAGTTGAAAGTAAAACTGGAAAGTCAATATGTATGCACACTTGCAGTAGGTTTTCAGCACATTCTTGACTGCTGATTTCATTACTCTGCTCTTTATATATACTTTTTGCATCTTGTCTTCTCATGGAGGGAGTTGTTTTTTTCCTTGTGTTTCTAGGTGAAAAGAGGTTGCACAGAACTTCTACTTGAACTTGCCTGCATGCAGTCCTGAAGTATAGTATTGCTTTGTTTTGAAAGATAGTGGCATTATGTACTGAACAACATTCTTTTTTTTCCTGCTTCAGCTAAGTGTAAATGCGTCATATGATAGAATTTATCAAAAATATTAACCAAAACAATCTATTTAAGACTAAAAATCAATAATCAGCTGACTTTTCCAGTGTAGTAATTGGTAGTGCATTAAAAAAATGCATAAATCTGGCATTCATGTTAAAGTCTCTCTGGAGTGTTTGGCGGTACAATGTTTGCAGATATTTATGGATGAAGTTCCCTTTTGCAACAGTCCATAAATAAAACATTGTACTATTCAACACACACCACATTTCACTGGGCAAGACAGAGCATTTTAAGCATTTCCTTTGCATGAAAATATTTTTTCCTTACTTAGGCATTCTGCAGCTTTAGTCTGTTTTCCTACGTGCTCAGAAATGTCCATTTCCTAAGGAAATTGGCTGTTTCTTTCATTTAAATACTTTCTGAAGATGGTAGGAGTTGTCTCAAGCATATGTTTTCATATTGTTATTTTTTTTCCCTGATATAGTGCTAAAAACCCAGGCAAACCTAAGGAAAAATCAGAGAAAACAACAAGAAAATCTGTGTCTAGAATGGTAATGAAATAATTTAAAGAGGGAAGTCACACTTACTACTTTTTAAGAGGCTGAGGACGTGAAGAGCCATGTCTGATACAAGATAAAATAATTTTGTCTGATCAAAAGTATAGAATGCCCATTGAAAAGGCAGTAAGGGAGAATTAAGATTAAGGAAAAATTAAAACTTCAGTAATAATAATTTGTAGAAAGCTAGAGTTCCTTCCTGAACATTCAGGGTTTTTTTAAGCCTTTTGTGACTGTTTACATGTTTAATCTGCAGGCAAATGTTTCAATCTTAATCTCATCTGGAGGAAAACACTGACATGGAAATTTGGGATGGGAAATGAACTTCACTGTCAGCTGCCTTTCTGTTACTTTTATTCCTGCACTTGGGTAATTTTATATTTATATGGAGAATGTGTTGAAAGTCTTACAGGGAAATTCTGCATTAATACCCTCTTCACTCAAAAGAGTTGTGCTCCAGGTGTCAGTCAGGATGAGCATTCTTAAAAGGTTTCACTGAACTGATTGAATCCTGAGAACAATACACCTGTAATTTCTTCTAGATGCTGCTATTGTCTACACTTGTGCTAACCTCAAGTCCCTGAATGCTTTTTCCTTTCTTTACCTACGATTCTGTATAAAACACTCCCCATACAAATAACAGGTTATCTCAAGATAAAGGTGGGAGTTCTTGACAACCTAGTGTTGCAAAATGTCATCGAGCTTGCTTTCCCTCAACAACACAGAATGCTCCTGCTTCTTATTTGCATCACACTGCAATAGCAACACACTTGAATCAGTGCCTGAACTTTTTTCCTCACGCGTTGTGCTTCTCATCAGTCTGAGAAGACTAGTCATGAGGTTGAAATGAAGGAGTCTGTAGAGGTGATGTATAACAACTGTGTTTTACTGTGGATCCCAATCAGAGCAGCGGTTCTGAAAGAGTAAGTGAAGTCGAGGGTTTCTTTGTGTAGCTGAAAAATGGAGAAATAAGGGAACCTTCCACAGGTGCGAACTTTGATAAATAGGCTTTCTCCAAAACAAGCTCTGCCTCCTTAACCAGCATGCATACAGGTCCCTTTTTTGTTTGCTTTGCTGTTGCTTTTGTTGCTTGTTGGGGTTTTTTTTTGTTTGGTTGAGGTTTGCTTGTTTTGTTTTGTTTTGTTTTTTTTTTTAAAAGCATTTTTAGGTGCTAGACAGTTGAGAGTAGGGAGTTTGGATATTCTGTGGATCAGTCTGTGTGAATCTAGAATGGAAATGTGCTGAGACAGATGTCTACTCTGATACTGTAAACTCAAGATGGTGTGTGTATGTTTGGGTTTTTTGTTACTGATTAGTCTGTGATCATTGGTGTGATGATGTGGTTTTCTGAACACATGGCAGAATTCATCTAGCACTTTGTTTTTCATTTATTTTTTTCTGGGATGCCTGAAATGATTCTTAAAGTTGTTTGATGAATATATATAAAAAAAGAAATAAGAGTATAAATATATATATATAAAAATAACAGTATAAAACAGATGACCCT
>JANHFX010008194.1:3224-14650 GCA_027560015.1 Chloroceryle amazona
AGGAGGAGAGGAAGGAGGAGAGGAAGGAGGAGAGGAAGGAGGAGAGGAAGGAGGAGAGGAAGGAGGAGAGGAAGGAGGAGAGGAAGGAGCGAGCTCCAAGGGCCTACTTCTGGAACCAACAAAAGTGTTTGTTGGGGCCCTGAGCTGCTGCGCATAGACCTGCAAGACCATGGATTCCTCAGCCTCCTTGGTCTCGAGCTCTGGGTCTGATATTTGTTTCTCCAAGCCAGAGCAGCTTCAGAGTCAGTCCTTGCTCTGACACTTGCCTGTCCTGAGGGGGAGCAGGAAGCTCAGAGATTATTTTGAGTGGTGTTAAAAAATATATACTTATATAAAATTATAACACATGGCAGCTGGCTGTTGTTTGGGCACTAGTTCTTCACCAGGCTTCTGCAAAGGCAGGTAGTGGAGAAGGGTTACACTTAAAACCACTACACACAGGAAGCTTTGAGACTATCCAGATCTTCTGCACAGCATATATATGCAGCACAGATTTCCAAGTAATAATTTTAAAAAACCCCGTTTCCCCAAGCCTGGATCACCTTCAAACTCAACAAGGCAATCCCAGTGATTTCAGATCTCAGACACCCAATGCAACAA
Source organism: Chloroceryle amazona (assembly GCA_027560015.1). Lineage (NCBI taxonomy): Eukaryota > Metazoa > Chordata > Aves > Coraciiformes > Cerylidae > Chloroceryle > Chloroceryle amazona. The sequence continues at coordinate 3,825 of JANHFX010008194.1, forward strand.
AGACCGGGGACAGTCACCAATTCAGTGACACTGGGACATCATCAAGGCTTGTAAATGTGAGGGAAGAGGAGGAAGCGATCACATGCCATGCCCCATTTTCCTAAGAGAGAGGAGAAGTTTACTATAAATACCTCACACTAATGGGCTATTAGTCAGAGCCCACTCAATCTTCAGCCTTGCTTTCTAGGTGGCTTATGGCATGAGGAAAAAGGGGTTTACACCAAGCCCCCACAAAGCCTGGCAGAGTGTTCACAAGTCTATTGAACAAGTGACAGATTTAGGAAAAGCAGTAACTTAACTGCATGGAATTGCAAATGGGGAAATCCAGCAGCAGAGAAGCTGCTGGATCCACTGATCCTGCCTCCAGCTCCCTCAAGAGTCAGCACCATTGCTCCCACCTGCTTCACCATCCCCCCCAGACACTGTCCTTAAGTCTTCCCCTACCCCATCCTCACAGGATGGAACAAACCTGACTCTCTTCAAGCCCTTCTCCTCCTGCTCCTGACTACACGTTTCTGGTGGGAGTGCCAAGGAAATGCGGTGCTCTTCGCTCACAGCGGCTTCTGAGAATGTGAATGAGCAAGCACATACATACATTAGGATACAAGAGGTAAACCCCAGGCAGTCCACCCGATGCCAGCTGTCCTAGCAAAGCAATGAGGGGTAATCGGGAAACACACCAGTTTGCCAGCTGAGAGGGGAATGGAGAAACCACAGCCAAGAACACAGCTGCTTGCTCCAACCTCTCCAACTTGCTTCTTGCTTGCAGGTAGGGGCATCTCACCTCTGGCACTTAGCATGCTCCCCCTCCTCCCCTAGACAATTTTAAGCAAACAAGAGGCATTTCCTGGTCCCTGGACAGATAGATCTACAGAGGCATCATTTTTATTTTGGCTTCATTAAACACCAAAGGGCCAATCCAAAACCCACTAAAAAAAAAAAAAGGCAAGGGGAAGCTTCATTTTCCACTCCCAAGAATGGGGCTCCACCCTTCCCAGTTGCTGCAGGACCTGTGAAAAATGCAGCAGGCAACTGCTGCCTGGGAAACTAAGAGGGACAATTTTAACCATCCAGGTTATGTCAGGTTTCAAGTCTGTAACTGTTCCGGGCCAAACTGGAGCAGAATAAAAAGCAAAGGAGGAGTGCAAAACATCCCTTCCTGAATACTCCATCCTAAGGGCAAAACTTGTGCAGCTTGCAGAAGTCAGTGATAACAAGCACAGGGAAAGCTCCCTGTGAGAGACCAGGACTGGCTCTGGCAGCTGCCTGGTGCAATCCACACCTTCCAGAGGGACAGCTATGTTGGTAGGGGACAGAAAACAAGAATTAAAAAAATGTTAGTGTTTACATATCTTCCTTTCCCAAAGAGGGATGAAAGGTCCAGAGCTCTACAACCTTCCACCACCTACCACAGCCAGTCCTCAGTCTTCTTAGTAGGAGACAGATGCTCCAGGAAGGGTTCCTGCTACAAGAACAAAAGGGAGATGGGAAGCTTGGACACCTGGTAATAAGAAAATCCCACCCTTGTGGGACAGTAATTCCATCCTTGCTGAGCTTCAATAAGCATCAGCTTTGATGCAAAACAGAGGGATACAGGGAGCAGAGGAATGTGAAGAAGGTCCTGTCCTTTTCCTCCATCACTCACTCAAGTACAGGACTACACAACCAGGTGCTTAGGAGGGTGGGGGCAGATATTCCTTGCTAAGCATTCAAGGCGATAGCTATAGAGACACCAATCTCTGGTCTGGTCCTCAGGAATGCTCATCACTGCAACCTAATCCCATTTCCCAAGGATCACAGAGATGTTAGTACCAGGGAATTGGGGGAGAAAAGTGTGCCTACATCAACCATTCAGGTTATTGAAAAGGAATACAAAGCTGTTGGGTTGTCCAGCTGGAAAAAACAGCAAGCCAAAAACATTTTTGGCCACAATTCCAAGCTCTAGCCAGTCATGCTCCACACCAAGCTGGGCAGGCGTGGGAGGCCAGAGCCCCAAGCCCTGGAGCTTTGCTTCAATTAATTCCAGTCAATTGCTGCTGTAAGGAATGGGCTCAGGAGCAGAGTCCTGGCCATTCCCCCACCTGCACACTGCTCATCGCATCCCTATCCACAAAAGCTAATGGGAAGTGCCCACTTCTGCAATCTGTACTCTCTAGGAAGTGATATGACCTGCATGTTCCTGCTTTAATAAATTAAAAAAAAAACAAAACAAAACAAAACCCACCACAACAAAAGAAGGAAAATGACAGCCTGTGCTGGCAGTTTCCCCTTCTAGAATTCATCATCAGAGCTCAGCAAGAGGGTCTTCTCATTGTCACGGGCACCTGAGCAGCTGTGAGAACGTGAAATAACGTGACCACCATTGCGCCAGGGTGGACCATGCTCCAGCGTTGACTGCTGGGTGTACTGCTGGTAGGCTGGGGAGAAGTTGTGGATCGCATCTTGGACAATGTCATGGGGGTTCATGGTTTCCTTGAGACTGCTGGAGATGCTCTTCATGGGAGCACAGCGACCTGTTGGGGTATGACGGGGAGGGAAAAAGTGAAGAATACTGCTGCCTTTGCCCACACCTCTTAACATGAAGGCAGGGACAACAGGGCAGATGCACTCCTAGATCCTGCAAAAGTTACTTTATAGGCTTCCTTAAGCAGCTGCTGAGGAAATGCAACACAAACAGTATCAAGTTTTACCAGTAGTTCTCCTAAATCCAGCCACTGCTAGCCAAATGAATCCGCTGCAGCACCAAATAAGGGACATGCCATGGGAATGGGATATACCCACAGCAACAACCTCCACTACACGCTACCTGTGCTGGCTTGGGTGTGCAACAAGGCAGTCGAGTAGGAAGGTGCTCCTGCAAAGGGTTTCAGAAGACAAAAACTAAGGAAATTCTAAAAATACAGGAGAAATTGCATTTGCCATGCCCAGTCTGTGGATATTAGGCTGACAGGTGATATTCAAGTGCCACGGGAAAGAGACCAAGCGGAAAGAGATGCAAAGGAGGGCAACAGGCAGCACTAGAGGCAGAACCACTCCACAGGCAGAGGGAGTCACGGTGATACCGTCAGGAGAGCAACACTTGGAGACTGTCCCCACCAAGTGCTGAGCACAGAGGAAGGCTGTGTATCTCCTTCTAAGGGACATTTCTCATGGCTTCTAGGTCCCATTTCCAGCATGGGCTTCTGGCTCTGCTCAGTTCTGGGGATGAGGCCTCCAAATGACCAAAGCGTGCTTGATCATCTGTGGCTGATCATTTGCTGATCATCACAGGCTGGGGTGTGCTGGGACAGCAAACCCAGCTTGTTTGAGAGCCTGTGCAACTCTTTGGACAGAGATTCACAGAGTCCTGACAGAAAAGCTCTAAAGCTGGGTGTTATGCCACTACCCACAGCGCTGTTTTACAACTTATGATCCAGAGAACTCTAAAGTAACTGTGTGAGGCAGTGGAGTTACAGACTGACAAGGAAGGGGGAAACAAGGGACAGAGTAGGCAGTAGGCAGGCTGGGAATCAAGACAGAACAGTATCCCAGTTAAAAACCAACAGAGACAAACACACAGAGCATGCTGTACCTACCGTACGGCCCATATGATGGAACAGCTGCATCAGCGACCAGTAGCCAAAGCAAGGGAGAGGAGAGAGAGAGAGAGAGAAGGGAGAGGAGAGAGAGAGAGAGAGAGAGAAGGGAGAGGAGAGAGAGAGAGAGAAGGGAGAGGAGAGAGAAGGGAAAGAGAAGGGAGAGGAGAGAGAAGGGAGAGAGAGAGAGAATAACAAGAACTGAACAAGACCCACCACCAAAACATCCCCCACTATACTGGCCAGCAGTTTACCCTCTCATCACCCACAGATCTCATCTCCCCCAGCTGTGACCACTTTCCTTCCAAAACCTCTGGGGCTGACTGGGACAGAGGGATCACCTACATGAACACTGCCCAAGGGCTGCTGTCTTCCCACATCTCAGCACACCCTTCTGCCCCAGCAGGAATGAACCCCTTTATTCAGGGAACACTGAATGTACATGCATAGACTGGGCATGAGAACCCCCTTTTCCCAGAGATAATGTCCACCTCCCTCTTACCCAGCACAAGACTTCTAGCAGCCCAGCCCTCACAAAGTCATTACAGGAAGATCCTCCTCCTCCGAGCCAAACATATTGCCAAAGCACAGCCTCATCTTCCTGAGACAGATTCAAAACAGAGCCTGTTTCAGGCCCTGTCCCTCCTGCCTTCAGTCTGTTGCACAATCTGGAACGATGGAGTTCCCCATTGGGTAGAGAGGAAGGAGGAAAAACCCACTCTACCAAAAGGATGCAACTTCTTGCAGCCTTCAGGTCTACAACAAGCTCTTGTGGGTGGCATACTGGGGAACTGAAAAGGGAACAATGCAACTCAGGCAAGGTTTCTGCCCCACAGAGCTGTTGCACAGTTAATCAGTTCAGACACCACAGAGGAGGGGATGTGATGTTTTTCCAAGTACTCATGTTGGAACAGTCATATCACTGTGTTGGTTGCTAGAGGGACCAGTGTCCTCCCAGTCTCACTACCAAACAGACACACCATATGTGCTGGCACATTTCCTACCTTGGGCATCAAGCCTCTTGTCCACGTACACCTTGTACGTGAAGGCATGGCGTAGGGCGATGGCTGCAAAGAACATCTCCACACAAATGATGAAGTCCTGATACCCAGCAGCTACAGTGCCTTCACCCACAGATACATTGGCAGAGTGGATTTTGGGGATGGCACCACACTTTTCCAAGATGGCCAACAGCATTCCTAAATAAAGCAACAAGCCCAGGTAAATGTGCAGAAAAGATGGCCACATACTAACTGTAAGGAACAGAAATATCTGTGCCCTACATCCTAGATGCAAACCCATCTAGTGGGCTAGATACTCCCATCTACCTGTGTAACAGCAAAAGGACAAATAAATGAAACAAGTATGTTTAAGCAAATAATGTTTAAACACTGACACTCTCCTACTCTCAATAATATAATCTGTGGAACGAGCTGCCACAGGACTTAAATCAAAAAGGATAAGAAGCGGTCAGTTATTTCCAGAGCGCTTCTGTGATCCCAGCATTTCCACTAGCTAGAGTAAAAAATGATGTACAAGAGCTTTTCATTTAAGCATAAAGTGGTTTTGACATGCCATTGCAAGAAAGACATTTCTCCCTGTCCCTAGCCAGGTAGCTGAAGAATTCCAGAGAAGGCAGAAAGTGACTAGCTGGCTCAAGATGATCAACTAGACAGCTTATTAGTTTGGCTGCAGACAGGGAGGACAGGCCACACTTCCACAGCCTACCCAAGTTCCTACTCAATTACTCTTTGAAGTGCAGCTCAGTAAACTTAAGTAGGTCATTGAACAGGGAAATGCTTAAAGCCAATGAGTAAGAAGCACTGTGCCTAGGTGGAATTTTGGCTTTCTGAACATGCCTCTGCATCATGTGTATGTATTCTGAATGTCCTTCTGCTTGGCCGCGGTTCTGTGGCAGCATGCACTGCGTTCAGCCAGCTTGCTGCTTCACGTGGATCACAGACATACCATTAAAATTGTATTTATAGAGCACTAAAAAAGGTACTAAAAATTTTTAGATGTGCCACTTCAATCAACAGAATGGCAGCATGGAGATAAAATGCTGGCAGCTTGTCCTTTATGATTGTTCCAGGAATGCAAAGGACTCTTCACCCCAACAGCTAATTTTGCCAGGCAGATGTGTGTTGCACGTGTGCAGGGGCAGGGATAGTGAGGATTCAGGAGCATGGAAACAAAGATAAAAATGAGCAAAATGGGTTGCCCGGAGAAATGCAATGAAAGACTATAAAACAAACATAATGATCACACAGAAAGACATTCTGGCTATTAATCAGCATCTGCTCTTTCAACTCTAGGGTCTGAGCCCCAGCAGAGAGCTCTCTGTGCCTACCAAGGGAAGGGAAAAAAGCAGCTCACCTTGCCAGAAGGACAGGAAGATGACAGACTTCACCATGAAGAACTTGAGGACTGGGCTATAAGGGCTGAGCAGCTCACGTGTGGCGAAGTAGAAAAGGAAGAGGGCATACAGTGCCAGGCTGACAGAGATGTTGTAGATGATCGTCACATAGAGGTAGCCGCTAGTTACACTGAAAAGAGAAGATATGCAAATGCCTGGAATTTCAGCATGATCTTTTCCCCTTGAAATTGTCACTAGGCAGTTCCAAGACTCCATTTCCTTCCTGCCTCCCTGTCTCAATTCAGTCCCCCAAACCAAGGCACAAAAACCCTGAAACCAACAGGTTTATGCCTACCCTCTTTTTCTACATGCATATTCAGCCTGTGTTGTCCCTGACTTTTTCCCAAGGCCCAGCACACACAGAGACTATAAGCACAGCTGGACAGAGAAGGGGCAGCCAAGGCTTGCTTGCTAAATGGACTTACTCAAAGTCACCATCCTGGTACTTGCCGAAGGCCTGAAGGATGACTGTGCTGATCGCCATGAGGGGCTTCACCACACAGAACTGCAGGGTAGCCTACAGGAATGAGAGAGGAGGAATTAGAAGACAGGAGATCCAAAAGGCCAAGCTCCCAAACAATCACCATAATAGTGTCTCCGTTAGGACAGTGCAGCAACACAACACAATCCAGCCCCAACAAGTGGTCTCATCCCACTACTTGCTTATCGATTGTGCTTGAGGATGGTACTATCCAGCAGAAGATGAAGAAGGTTCAGATGAACCTTCTTCATATCATACTTCTTCACTTCAGAAGAAGTATGTGTGCTATCTACTTGTCCAGGATAGGAAGAAAAGCTCTCGCTGTAGGTTGCTCTTAGAATTGCTCAGCTGCTCTCTTCCAGAGCTGTTTTTCATAGGCTGTTTGGCAGCACATCTACACACAGTAACAGCGTGAAAAACAGAAATATCCCACACTGTGCTACAGTACAGACACAGTGAGTTTAACAAAGGGATACCAGGGAAAGGAAGCAAACTTCAATCCATAACTGCCATAAAGCTAGACAAGACAGTCCCCTGGACAGAACATGAACCCAGATCTATGAGGAGGAACTTTGCCAACTGCCATCATGTTTCAGGCATTTTGTACATACACCAGTGTGTGCTGCCAGTCAGAAATTAAGAGCTATTCAGTTGACACCTGCATGACTTTCCACAAATCTCCCCAAAGGCTCCAGAGCATTTGGGCACAGCTCTATCCATTCTGCCAGCATAAAGCATTGCTCCTATTGGGAGTCCTCCTCTCTCAAAGCAACCCCATGTTTCATCATTCTGGAGACACTGAACTCCAATGTCCTAAGACACTGGAGAGTTGTAACCCTAAAAACATCACCCGTGTCTCCCCGAAGGAGGATGGAAGAGCCTGAACAGGTGTTGACCTGTATACATGGGGGAGGGCTGTGATGGAAAGAAGGCAAAACCAAATGGGAATAATTGCTTTGGATACAATGTAATTTGCTAGTGGTCATAAGACTTCAAGGAGATTAAAAACCCCCAGCACATGCCAGTTAGTGAGTCACTGTAAATATGTGAACTGGAAAAGGTCAAGCTAATTCGTAAACAACTCTGTCCTCTGTGCCTCCCCTGCTTCCACCGTGGGGATGTTTTAACCATTTCCCTGCAATCCAAACCACCACATCCTATTTTTAGCTGCTTCCTTAGAAGATACTATGGCATACAGGAAGCACATGGATGGTCTGTGAGGGTCACCAGACACAGACCCAGCAAAGAATCTTAATCAAGATATCTTTTAAGGAATCAAGCTGTCCAGATTTTACACCGCAGCGACAAGTACACCACCCAGCTGCTGAAGGGCCGTAGGGAACACAGGCAGAGTGACTGACCCACAGCAGGCACTTGCCTGAGAGCAGCTTGGGGTGGCAGTGAGCATGGAAAGAAAGAATGGTTGTAACACACAGATTCCTCCAGGATGAAATGGGCTGGAAAGAGCAGAATATGGGCAGGCAGTGGGTGGGAGGCAACAGGAGTGCTGGAGATGCTGAGAACAAGGATAAAATGGGCAAGGTGCTCCTTCCAGCACACTCCTCTTCCTGATCATCATGATGGCAGATACCACACAGATTAGCACTGAGATGTGCTCTGTTGCCCTTTCACACCATCCTTCCCAGGAATTTGCTTTGAAAGATCCTACTCAGCCATCCTGGATGTCTAGAAGTACCAGAAAGTGAGTCTCGCTGCCAAGGATTTCTCACCAAGGCAACATTTAAGCTCAAGTCAAGAAGGAAAGAAGCATTTAAACATCTCTTTTTGCAAGACACCTTTCTCACAGCTTCCACATCAGACTTTGCAAAGGACAGGATGACCAGAAAAACTGCTGCCAGATGCAGCCAAGGAAAACAAAGTATCTACCTAGGGCTAGCAAATGAGCTGAGGATTTGCAGAAGGCAGCAGAAGGCAGAAGAATGCAACCCCCTAAAACAAACCACTTCTAGTCTTCATTATGGAAAAAAAACAACTTTCCAAACTCATGTGTAACCTGTGTGGAGACACCCACCAGAAACTGTGGGACATGAGAAGCAAGAGGAATATTATTTATCCAGCGCTCATTCATCTCAATGGGTATTCTATCTGCTTGTGACATATTTAAAAGGTGGAAGTTAATCTTAGGAGTAAAAATAATATGTAATGCATCGAATCAAACAAAGGGTGTACAAATGAAGCCTAAGAGTAACAGGTGAAGCAGCACGGTGGTAGCAGAATAGAAAATAAAGCATGAGGGAAGGAAACAGAAAAGCCATAGGACAGAGACAAAAAAAAACAGAACCAAGAAAAGAAAGATGCGGTCCTTTGCAGAAGGCCAGTTGTGCTGCAGAGATTAACAGTGGATATTACTATGAGGCTGCATTGTACCTTCAATGTTTCTGCATATTATTAAAACACAGAAGATGGGTCATGATGTGGAGGAGAAGCCAGGGCAGGTGTCTAGAGCCAGTGACTGGAATTATAATGACCTGAACCCTTTCACAGAACTAGGCCTGCTTCATGCTATCTCCAGAGAAATCTCATGTGTTCATTTCAGCAAGTGAGCAAAGCCTTGAAGGTCACCTGCTGTTTCATGGCATCCAAAGGTGACTGATGTGGGATGAGCAAACGAGCTGTATCGAGGTTTAGAGCTCTCCCATTCCCTCCCCCTTGACATACCCAATTCAGCACAGACAGACACACATGGTGAGCAATATCCAGTTCCTCCTACAAAACACTGCCTGTGTCACACTTGACCCTCCCTCCACGCCCTCGTCAACTTCAAACCACAGCAGCAGCACTGGGAATTCAGGAGGCTGTTACACAACTGTGTGGTGTCTGCAACACAACACAACATGGCCATCCATTTCTTAACACTGGAATCTCTGCAATCCTGAAAGAGGAAATCAGAATTTCTTCTGAGGTCTAACATCAGATCTAGGAGATAAATAGGGTCTTTTGCTAAGGCCTTGGTTATGCAGGACAAACAAAAAACCTCCAAAACATCCCCTCCTCTCAGCAGTCTGCAGGCCTCTCAAAAGTTATGTTATAACCCCCTCAAAGCAGTGCTCATCTCAGAGTTCAGTAGCAAAAGGCACCATTGCCACCCCCATGCAATTCATCACCTCTGGAGCTGGCACAGTTCCTCCAGCCCATACCTGTTTGCAGAACCGCAGGAATCCAATTGAGTACGTCTTTCCCCATAGGCAGCAAGTCCCATATACACAGCTGGACCTGAAAGAGTCAGTACAAGATGACAAGGTTCAGAAGCAAGATTTGGGCTGAAGTGCAAGATTCCCACCTTCTTTGTCTACCTCTCTGCAGTGAGGTTGCGGGACTGGTGCTTTCTCCAACCACAACTCCAGTTACAGCCCTACTCTCTTCCAAAGATATGTTTAAATCAACATTCTGATTCTACACTCCAATTTATCTATTTATTTATTTTTCACCTGAATAGCATGGGGAGAAATACAGATCCTACAGGAAGCACACCCAGACAACTGAAGACAGTAAAGATTTAAAGGAGGAGAAGGGAATAAGAAACAAAGGAAAAGGTAGGTATCCAGAAAAGCTGTGAATCAATCCAGCTTGCCTGGATAAGCCTGATACATCTCAGAGCAGGGTACTGGTAAATCATCACTATCCATGCTGCCCAGTCCCCATAGACATTTGCCACCTGACACAGTTTTTCACTGCAGTGATAGAGGCATGGAATATGGGCACAGGAGGAGGAAAGAGTCATGCTGTAAGAACAATACTCACTCAATTGGTTTTCCTCTGATCTCAGACATGATGGAGCTCTCGCCTCCCAGGTACTCATAGCAGAGGCTGAGAAAGTTGTATATTACAAAGGCTGCAAAGACAGAGTAAAATGACAACCAACTTCAAAACAGGTGCAAGGCCCAAGAGTACAGGCAACAGACCAAACATGAGCAGGGACTGCTTATGCAGCATCTTTCCCTTCAAAGCACTCCAGATTATTTTCACTTCATTTATCGTCCTACTTCAGCACTCACAAGACTATCTGAACTGGAGTGTGGCCAACGTGCCAGGCCAGTTCCATGACTCATGCCAAAAGGGTCACAGGACCATTTAAAACGGTGGTGAGTCTCTTGTTTTACTTGGCATCTGTATGATGCCATTCTTAACAGGGGTCCTGTTCATGATTCCGGGACATAACACTGGCACTAAATCATTTGGAAAAGTTATCTCTGATCCATCAACTATATCTTATCTCCTGTATTTTAAGGTGACAAACTGTCATAGTTAGAGGGGCTAGGACCAGTTATCGTTATGTGGTTAGAAGCAAAACTGTGTATTCTATACTCTCTATGTCATTGCTCACGGGCTGCTA